>SSNS01000801.1:13560-49200 GCA_006937985.1 Aphyosemion australe
AACTCTTCAAAAACAGTCTTTCACTTTTCCTGAACTTTTTCCTGATGTAATCATCCTCTTTGAAGTGTGCACTGCACAAACGAAAGGTTTTGACTCATTCCAGCCGAGTATCCTTGGAGTAGCCGATTGCTAAAAGCCACTGATGCCTTAGAGAAACGTCCTTAGCAGGAAAAGTGTCAAACCTAAAAGGTGATCCTGTAACGTCCTTATTGTTACAACCCGGGAACCTGCAGGTATGCACCATGGCTCGATATATTTAAGAAAAACTACTTTTAAGTGAATTTAGAAGTTGTTGTTTCACTCATACAGCCAGGATTAGCAGCGAATGTTCTATCGCTGCGGGGAGCGGCACAGGGATACGAATGACAAAAAGTAGTCCCGTTGTAATGTGACGTAATTTTTTTCTCTTTGGCTGTGTCCAAATCCAGGGATTGCATGCTTCTGAGTACCCGTCCTCATTGGTCTCAGGAGAACGTGTTCTTCCGTGACCGGTTAGACCGGATGTTAACAGCTGTGAATGTGGACGTTCTAGCCTTAAATAAAAGTCCCGCCCCTACTCCTGTCACCTAGCAACTGCTTAAAGAAAATCTATTACAAAATATGGATCCACGATGCTGGATTATTCACGGTTAAAGGAACTAGAGGCAGGATCTTTAAAAAATCTGTAAAAAATTAAACATGTATGTTCATTTTTTCAAAGCTAATGGGTGATGAAGCGTTATAAACCTAAAAGAATGAGGCCACCCATGTATCGTTCCATTTTCTTGAACAGGCTGTTTGCTGCAAAATGCGCTGCAGTTCGGTCACGAATTTCCCGCGCTGCCCTACGGATGTGGCGTCAATTGACACTGCTTGCGCGTTCACGACAGCTTCAAAACAGAAAGAAAATGTGTTCGACACTGCAGATCGGTAGGTGGCGCTATTGCACCGTAAGTTGCTTGCCAACCGCCAAACTCCAAAAGAAGAACTGTGGGAATGGATTCTACTGCAACCAGCAAACAACCAAGCGTGGCACAAAGGAAGTTTATTCAGCGGCATCTCGTGAGTCAAAAACCAAATATGGTAAAAGACAGGCAGGGACCCGAATCTATATCGGATACGTGATTGATGAATGGAGGCTGCTTCAACTATATCTGGGACTCAAAAAGGATGCTGCCATGGCTCATTTCCTAGTGAGCAGGTAAGAAACATTATAGGTTGTGTTTAGAGATGATGACAATGATCTGACCTCACCGATGACTCAGAGAGAGCTAGCGTGCAGTAGCATTAGCTGTGATCATGCTACAGTAGTAGCATTAGCTGTGATCAGGGCTGCAGCGTGGATTGCTTCGCCGCAATATTGTCCGTGAGAGCGACGGGGAGTTGCCTTTTCAGCGTGAGATATTGGAGGTGTGGCGTGAGAGCGTGTGAAGAGGGTCAGGTAATGGTATTTTTGTGTTTGTGTAACATAGCCGTCTGTGCACGCTCCCGTGCTGGGCTGCAGTTACTCGCAGAGCCGGGCGCGTCGCTCGTGAGCATCGTTTCTTTTTTCCTGCCTCTAGTTCCTTTAATTGTATAATTTATTTTTTGATTTATGATTTACCAATGTTATGAACTGTAATGACGAACAAGAATACAAACACACATTACAGGCCTAATGACAATGGGAAAGGCTTAAAAACACAACCACTTCAGGCTTTTACTTTTTCTACAGTCACATTTGAATAAACTAGTCGTCCTGCTGCTCTACTGCTGCGTCTCCCGTTTCTACAGAAATCAATCCCACAGTGCATCACGGGAATTATGGAGGTGAGGAGACCACGGAGACTACACCGCACCCGTTCTCAAAATCGGGGAAAAGAAGAACGCATTTCAAGACCGCATTCTGAGCATTCTTGGAATTTGGACGGTCTTCGACGCGGCGCTGTGACGTCACTGGTCTTAAAATCCGAACTCATGAGCCCCTGGATTTGGACACAGCCATCGTTTGTGAGATGCAAATTAGCCATGCTTTCAGAGGCTAATCCTTTTGTGAGGCTAAACGGTGCAGATAAAGCGCCCCCGAAACTAGCCAGAACTACGTTTATGAATCATTTCTCCCCTGAAAATCTCTGAGCAGGGGGGTGTGTGTGAAATGGGTCAAAGTTTACAGAGCACTGGGTGGGTGAAGGAACACATAAAACATAATGTCTAAAAAAGCGAACTTTTCCTTTAAGGTCTGTGCTGTCTCCAACCTTCTTTCCAATGTCAGTTAGTGATGTACTGGCTGCTGAGAAATGGTTTATTCTGACAAGATGGTTTAACACATCATAAGCTTAGACAAGCCTCCTTACATTTGCATTAGGGATGCAGCGATACCACTTTTTTCCAAATCGATACGATACCGATGCTTGGATCTGAGTACTCGCCAATACCGATTAGATACTTCTACCACACACAAAAATGCAATGAATTGGAATACAGGTTTTATTTTCTTCTCTGCTTTCAACAGGAAAAGATGGTGAGTTAGATAAAAAATAAAATATATTAATAGAGATCACAAAACTAAAATATTAGGTGAAAAATAAACATTTTCTTTAAAATCATTGCACAGTTTTCTACAAACAAAATGAACTAATTGGCACAGTCTCCAGCTTTCATGAACATAACATTTATGAACCTATCGCAGTGTCCACATTTAAATAAACTATAGTCAGCATGCAATAGTGTGGACTCTGAACTAAGCTTTTTTGGGAAACATGAGCAGCAGGTTCTTTTTGACGAAAATAGTCATCTCTGCATTTTCAGGTGTGAGCCTAGCCTGGCAAGCCATCCTATATATGTAAATATATAGTCTGGCCACGAACCATTGACGGCTCTCAGTCGTGAGGCGGGATCTACGGTTGTCTTTCAAAATGTCAGCACGCAATTGGATAGCGCTAGGACCAATCAGAGTGACGAATAACATGACAATAACATATTTTTTTACAAATTTATACCGTCCTACCGCGACCATTTTGGGCCGTAAACGCGACGTCACCGCCGGACCAATATTTGTTGGGTCCCTCCTCCGTGTAGTCAGGAAAGGGCTACAGAGAGCAGCAAGGCCAAAATAGCGGGAGTGTAATCCTCTGGAAGTGGATGCAAACACATCATGAATTTAGCTTAACCTGATAGATTTTTTTCCTCTGGACAAGAAATAATTACTGGTGATATTGTGGATGACAGGATATGAGCCACCTCTAGATATAATTGAAATTATTTTACATTAATTATAAATATATCATAAATAAAAATGCATGTCACATTTAGACATCTATATCTAGCTCTTAACCTTAGACAGACGGAGAGATATTGGAAGTTTAGGATTTTTTTAGTATTCTGAAATTTTTTATTTAGGCCTGGGCGAAAAATTGATTTATTTAATTAATTTGAGTTTTTTGTTGCAGGCGATTTAATGAATAAGTAATTCGATTTTTTTATGTAATGACACCCTTTTGGCTCCCCGGAGCTTCCATAGCATTAGTTTCACATAGCAGTATGGCAAGCGACAACATCATAGCACACATGAAAACAGCAAGCGACAACATGGCTACCGGTGAGTGTGGGAAGTGTGTTTCTAATGCAGCTTTCGTGCCGCCACGCTTTTTAGTAATATTGGCTCAACTCCGGACTTGTGAATTCACATTACGCCTTGGCACAACAGAGGGTGATGTCATGATCACGTGGGGAGTTACTGCCGAGCTCCGGCCGGCAACTATATTGAAAATGAACGTAAACACACACAAGTTTCACTTTTTTAAACAGAATCAGCTGATCGGCGTTGCGGCAAATATGCGGCATTGTTTTATAAAAGAGGCTTAAGAAAGGAATAAAATCACCTGTTGGTCTGGTATGGGTTTGCTGTGACAGACGTGGAGCAAGAGACCCCACACTGCAACATTAGTAGGGCTGGGTAAAAAAATCGATTTAATTGATTCTGGATCGATTTCATATAAATTTTGCAAAATCGATTCATAAATTCATTCATGGGGCGATTGTGGCAGAGGAGTTAAGTGGACGCCCCACAATCGGAAGGTTGCAGGTTCGCGTCCCGCTCAATCTGTCACTGTCGTGTCCTTGGGCAAGACACAACCCGACTTGCCTGTGTTGGTGGTGGTCAGAGGGGCCGATGGCGCAGAATGGCAGCCTTGCCTCTGTCAGACCGCCCCAGGGCGGCTGTGGCTACATAGTAGTTTACCATCATCAGCAGTGTGTGAATGTGAGAGTGCGTGAATAATGGAAAGCGCTTTGGGTGTCTTGAAAAGCGCTATATAAATCCAATCCATTATTATTATTATTATAAAGCCTAAGATCGATTTTCCCCCTTGAACCAGAGTGGCCCTCCGGCTCGTTTTGCCGCAAAGACTACAAATCGCAAGATGCTTTGCGGCGGTTCCGCGTCACTCGAAGCGCCCCCTCCTTTCTGTTTACAGTCATTAGCATCGGTGCTAATAGTTATTTCTGCGTTTGCAGCGTTACCCTCCTCAGTCTGGGACAAACTGAAAACACTCCTCTTACTCAGCGCCAAGTTTACTCAGCGCTTTGTCAACTTTGAAGCCCAGAAATGGAGATTCGGTAACTTCTTCGTGGGCCACGGCGGACATAAAGTGCAGACAGAGTGAACTCCAGTGAAGTGACGCGCTCAAGTCAGTTTGTGATGCTGCAGTTTCTATCTGTCCTCCCCAATACACTGACCCTACTCCAATGCTCAGGCTGCTTAAATGCTCTGCATATTCAGCAGCACAAACCTGTGAGAGCAACTGTTGTTGTTTGTGATGAAGATGAACAAAAACAACACAGGAGTCTCGCTAATTAACTCCTCCCTCAGCTCAGAGATAGAGAGAGATGCAGGTCTCTGGCTTGAACAGGTGAGCAAACTGAGCTTGAATTATTGTGTTTTTATGCACTTTTTCTGCTCCAAAGCATGAATGTTAATACCGGTAGCTGAGATATTGCATTTTCATTTAGGAGAATTACTATTTTTTGTTGTTGGCCTGTTTAAAAAGATTTAACTGACTTAAAAACAGTAACTGGAAAGGCTACAGATAGAAGAATAGTTCCCTCAGTGGGGAAGGTTTGGTGTCACAGCAGCAATGATTCTAGCCTAGTGAACTAGACCAAATTCTTAGCCTGGCAAGCCATCCTATATATGTGAATATATAGTCTGGCCACGAACCATTGACGGCTCTCAGTCGTGAGGCGGGATCTACGGTTGTCTTTCAAAATGTCAGCATGCAATTGGATAGTGCTAGGACCAATCAGAGTAACGAACAACGTGACGTAATCACAGCGATGGAAAAGCGGGACCCACTAATGGCGTCAATGATTTCTGTCGTTTTTGTATAAAAACGTGTGAATATCAGGTGTACTGGGACATTGCACTACTTTGTTTGATAAAAATAAGAAGCCGCTAAGTATAGCCGACAGACTTACGCACGTTGGAGTCTAAATAATCCAATGTTGATGACAAAGCCATTTCAAAAGAACGTGGCTCCGGCGCTGCCGCCATGTTGCTTGGGTTCGCTGCCGCAGCGCTGACATCATCGGCTACTCCCGCTCTGTGATTGGCCCAACCAAAACTATAGCGAGTTGTGATTGGATAGACACAGCAGTGGTTTGGGCTGCGAGGGTTCCAATGAAGCGTGCCTAGACCAAACTCTGCAAAGCAAGAATTGGTCTAGTTCACTAGGCTACCAAACTAACATTTTAAAATGTTAAATCAGTGGCCACAGTCGTGCTGCTGGCCCGACTCAGCCCTGCCAGGGACCTCAACGCAACCATAAAGATCTATATACTGGGCTCTAGAAAGCTAGCGTTAGCAAACCCAAAGTCTCTGACATTAAGACAAGTAAGATCACAACAGCCCAGCAGATGTCCATGGGTGGAACTCCTTATGAGAAACCATCAAAGCGGTACAAGGAAATAACCAAAGTAGTCGTTAAGTGCTACGGGAGTAAACATATTCGTTTAGCTCTGTAAATATTCTACAGCGTTGTCCTATTGTTTTTAATCGCTCCAACATATTTTAATGATTGTTTACAAAAATATTGAAACAGATAATGCTAATTTTGTAATGTAAACTTACATGATTTCATTTTGTTACTGTATTAATACTAATGATAGATGGAGTGGTGTGTCTAAAGTATATATACAAAAACTGCAGATTTAAGTATTTGTTCATTTATCGCAAGTAATATCGATATTGCAGTATTAAGCACTGTTATCGCATATCGCAGGTTTTCCTAATATCGTGCAGCCCTAGTTGGACATCTGTTTGGCAGGATACATCCACTGTCTGGCTCTGTTGTGACACTCTGCAATCACAGTAAAACACATAGAAAATTAAATCAGATCACAATAAAAGCAGGACATTATGCTTAACACAAAACAATGTAACTAAGTTTATACGAATCAGTCATGTTGTGGCAGGCCACCACCAACCGCAGGCTTGTGTGACTGTATCTAAATTTTTCTGTTTTTTTTAGCTCATGTTGAACAGATAACCCCTCTCTATCACCCTCACTTCCACAATGTTAGCTAATGTTCATCCACTTTTCAACACCAATGTCATTTTATACGTATTTTGCACACTACATCGCAGTGGAAACAAATCCTGGTGCCGGAGGTCCGCTATAAATTAGAATCTAACACCTTTATTGTTAATGGTTTTTTTTTCTGATCGGTTGTTTTGGACAGCTAATAGCTGATCGATGCTAAAAATAGCTACAAGCGCAATCACTGCGTCACCGAACGCATGGAGGAGGCCTCAGCTAACAGCTGATGGATGCTAAAAATAGCTACAAGCTCGATCATCGATCACGGCCTTGCAGAACGCAAAAGCGGTTACAAATAATATAAAACAGAGTTGACCTAAAAGTAGTCCGCTGGACCCAGTTTATACTCAGAATATCAAGCAAGCCTGATTTTATTAAGATCCTTAACTGTGTGTAACGGAGCTAGTGAGCTGCTAGGAAGCTAACGCAGGATAACTAACTACCGATAAAACAGACCTCCAGGACCAGGATATGTGTCCCTGCTGACAATAAGTCTAATAATTTACAAAAATTAAACACAAATTTGTTCAGGAAAAGTTATTAAACAAAAGCAGGCAGTTAGTTACAGTGATAGCATGTGCTAACTGCTAGTGACTTTATAGCACACATAACAATGCATTTTACTTACAGATGATGGTTGAGGTGACCAAAACAGTGTTAGAGCCTCACTGTTGAGTTTCAGTCGTTGTGTAAAGCTGGATTCATACTGTCCAAAGCTTGAGAAAGAGTCCCGTGTGGAGTGACTGCAGCAAACTGCCATATTTGGATTGAAGACTTGTGGTTAAAAATTAAATTCAACCAGTCCTGATGACAATTTGGTTCTTGTGGAATCTTGTGCAGATTCCTACTATCACTACAAGTTCTCTCCGTTTTCTTCTTCTAAAAACAACAGTAACAAGAAGGCCTTAGCTGTAGCTAGGAGCTAGCCTTTTGTTCCGTATTGCTGGGTTTCACTCACGTGACCCGGAAGTCGCGCGAAACTCAAACACGGGTCAGGAAGTGTTTTGCTTCAGTACAAAACACAGCGCGATGGAGGAAAGCGAGTATAGTAAGGCATTAAATGGACTGGCACAGTTGAAATAAGAAAAATTTGAATAAGAAAACAAAAATGTGATTAATCGTGAGTCAGCTATGGACACTCATGCGATTAATCGTGATTTAAAAATTTAATCAATTGACATCCCTAGTTAAAACATTTTAATTAATTTATTTGTTACTAAAAGTGTTTATTTTTTATACTTTCAACTAAAACTGCTTGGGTTTCAGAATCTAAAACCGTTATTTAACAAGTAACATTGCAGTCAACTAAAAAAATTGCACCGAAACCCAGACAAAAAAATTCATACCCCCAATATCTAGGTGGCGCTGTTGCGAAAGAAAATGCATTTTGGCTGATAACCATCAATACATAGGCCCAACCCCCGAAAATCTGAACAGGTCCTTTTTTGTTGGATAATTTTGCATTACTTGATCAAAACTGCGCACTTTTTCACTTAGCTAGATTTTTTGCTATGCTGCATGAAATGCAAAACCTAGTTTTAGGCACCATTCCATCAATTTTTGCAGAATCAACTTAAAACAAGGTACATATGACCTATGGACAAAGCCAAGTAATTGTAATGAAGAAAATTGCAAAAATATTGAAAATTGTGCAAATGACAAAGCGCCAAAATCATTATGTTAGCTAGCACAGGATGTAATCGACTAAATCTCCACAATTTTTCAAGATTAAATGATGAGATTCTGGATTCTCATAAAGAACGAGATGTTAGCCATGTGTATTGAATTTTGTTCAGATTCACCTATAGGGGGCGCTAAAAGGTCAAAATGTTGATCAGCGTAATGGCTTGATGGATTTCCACAAAATTTAGCACAGATGTTTATAATCAAATCAAGAAGTTATGGATTTTATTTTAATTTTGTAACGCGAGTAGGAATGTTAATTTTGAATGTTTACACTTAATACTGTTCAATCTATGCAACACCAAAGGTTTTAGAGTCAGAACATGGACATGACCAAAATGTCACCCTCTTGGCATTTAGAATTTTTTTATACAATTGTTGTTCACTAGGGTGCACTGATATAATCAAAATATTGTTTCCTGATTTTCTCCACGAGTGCAAAACTTTGACAATTTTTTTCCTGCATTTTTCCTTTTATTGTACTTGTTTATGTGAGATTATATATATGTGTGTCTTTTTTGTTAGAGTGTTCAAATACTTATTTCACTCAATGAAATGCAAATCAGTTTCTGTCTTTCATTCAAAGTCATTTTTTGAATTTTCCTTTTAATGTATTATCTGTCACTGTTAAAATAAACCTACTAATAAAATTATACTGTTCTGAGACTTTTCATTTCTTTGTCATTGGACAAACTTACAAAATCAGCAAGGGGTCAAATCATTATTTCCTCCACTGTATATTGGACTGTAACTCCTTAATATACCTCTTTATTCACAGAGGCAATTCAATGTGCTTTCCAATTAGCAAGAATGGCAAGAACAATAAAATCAACGTGACAGCACAATTAAAATGCACACTAATTCAATTTAGATTTATAAATTAAAAAGGAATAGGACAGAGTTAATGGGTGAGCAGTTACAGTGCAGAAGGTGCAGCATAAGAAACATTCATTCATAGGTTGATGAATGCATGAAAGTTTTAAATTTTGATATAAAAGTTACTAGAGTTGGGGCACATCTGAGGTCATGAGGAAGCTGATTCCGTCTGTGTGCAGCATAGTAACTAAAAGCAGCTTCACCCTGTTTGGTTCTGACCTGGGGTTCTACCAACTGACTGCTTTTTAAGGATCTCAGAGCCCTGCTGAGTGTATATACTGGAAGGAGATCCAACATGTATTTTGGCTCCATGCCATTGAGTGATTTATAAACTAGTAGAAGCACTTTGAAATGGATTCTGTAGTTTACTGGTAACCAGTGTAGAGATTTAAGAACAGGAGTGATGTGCTCGGTTCTCATGATTCTGGTTAAGACTCTAGCAGCAGCATTCTGAAGAAGCTGCAGTTGCTTCACAGCTTTTTTGGGAAGACCAGACAGAAGACCGTTGCAGTAGTCCAGCCTGCTGGAGATGAACACATGAATGAGTTTCTCTAGGTCTGGTATGGACATGAGGCATCTGAGTCTTGCTATTTGATGAAGATGATAAAACACTGATCTTGTGGTCCCCACTGAGCTGCCTCTTGTAGTTCTCGTCCCGTAGTTGAATTGGGAAAGTGTTGGTGCGTCTGTTTGGGGTTGAGATCCCAGGCACCCTAAAAATATTCATTAATTTTCCTCCTGCTTTGAAGTGTGGCTCCATCACTGGTCCCTGAACCTGAATAACATGTTTTCTAAGTGATAATTATGTTCTGTCTCTTTTAGGTTTGAATGGGACAAACTTCTGGAGAATGTGCATTGTTTAATCATAAGTGTGACAAAGACTGACAAGCAGGAAGCTTATATACTCAGGTGAGTTCTGCAAGCAGCGTGTTCTCTCTGTGTTTCTGATGAATATGGGTCTGGTTTGGTCTTTTGGGTGGTTTTCATTGACCCAGCTGGGTTTCACATGATTTAAAGAAAAACAAAATGACTGCCACGAACACTGATAATTGTGATCATTCTTTGCTCATTAGTCATGATGCAACATTTCCGCATTTCTAATCGGCAAAGAACTGTGTTCCGCAAACATCACTCAATGACGTATTTTGAGGGTTAGTGTTCTAGTGTTATATCTATATGTACACACAGCTGTAAAACTGGCAGCAAATTGTTCTATTTTTCTGTAGATCATTGAACATTTTACTCAACGTTGGCTTTGCCATTGGCATCCAAATCGGCTTGCAGGTTGTTGGAGTCAAACGGGCTCCAACATGTCCAGTTGAACTGGCTGCACCTCTCAGTCTATCGGAGGGGAGAGCAAGCCTTTGTGTACGCCACTCCTACCCTCTGGAATGCACTGCCACTCACTGTTTGACAATCACCATTTGTTGGTGTCTTCAAGTCACAATTGTAGACAAATTTTTATGATTTGGCTTTTAGATTGTGATTCTCATTTCACCCTTACTTTTTTCATGCTTGATTGCTGTTTTATCTGTTTTTATCTATTGTTTTTAAATTGCAATGTATGTACCTTTACTACCTGTATTGTTACTGTTTGGGTTTTAATTTGTTTTGTGTTGTTGATTGGGATACGCTTTGGTCAGCTCCCATGCTGTTTTTAAACGCGCCATATAAAGAAAGTGGTATGGTATGGATATTTGTTCTCTGAATTGTATTCCAGAGAAGAAATTTTTGACCAAATAGCAGAGGTTTCAGATGCTACATCTGACTCTGAAACAATATCATCTGCCTCAATTAGGGCTGCTCAATTAATCGAATTTTAATCCCAATTACGATTTGGGTTTTGAACGATTATAAAAACAAAACAAGTCGATTATTTGCTCCTCCCCCCTCGTGGTTTACTCCCACGCTACGCCGAACTGTAAATCAAGCGCACCTCCCACACAGCGTTACCAACTTAGCAACTTTGTCGCTATTTCTAACAACTTTTCAGACCCCCTTCTTGACCTTTATTTCCTAAAAGCATCTAGCAAACGGCTTAGCAACATTTCTAATAACTCTTAGCTACTTTCTGTATAACTTTGTCACCGATGTTCCCTACAGGTTAGCAAAACACTCAGCTGCACTCCGGACCGACAAGCTTGTGGTCTCCGTCACTTTCAACGGAAATTCCGACTTCCGAGTAGGAAAAATCAAATAAAACGCCCCGCAAAGTCGGAACTCCCAGTCGGAAACTCGGACGTTTTTCAGAACTCCGACCTCGAAATCCAAGATGGCAGCGCCCTCGAAAACTGCTGTTTAGGTAGCTCTCAACGAACACATACGACTAATAAACAAAACTTTTAGTTTGTTCAAATTAGAGATGCAAGCGCTACATGTAACTTTTATTTCAAACACACTCTTATATGTGTGTCTTGTAAAATAAACAGACAAATCGAACGCACCAACAGTCCATCATTCGTGTTTGTTTTTTACCTATTTGACCTGATAAAAAAGTAAAAAATAAAATAAAATAAATAAAAAAAAGTTAAACTGAATAATTGGAATTCCAACTTCTCCGACTACGGAAACCAGAACGCTGTTAACTCGGGTGTGACGTCATTCCTAGTTCCGAGTTCCGACTTCCGAGGTAAATCGAACGCACCATTAAAGACGGCAAGTCTCCGTCAGCCTCTGCGGGCCTGTCGGAGAGCCCTTGCGCCGACGCAAAATGGCGTTGCATGTCTCCGTACCGACACAGATGGAGAATTATAAATTAGGCTTTACGTTGACTGATCAATCATAAACTTTTCTCGGTGGATCTCATTCGCTAGAAAAATGTTGTTTTACAAGCTAAATAAATTCAAGACACAGCGAACTGCATCTGAAGTGGATTTACACGCATTTGACTGTCTTCATGCGCTCTCACGTCACACCTCCAGGTTCTCATGCTGATAAATAATCATCAGTTCATCTCTGAGCAACACGTTGCATCGTGCTGCTGTACACACTCTCCTATGGCTCCGCTGGACAGGGCTATTATTATGCAGCAGGTTGTGGAAGTTCACTACAACATAGAAGTTTATATGTCTATATTTATTTTATATTACAGATGTTTGCACTGTGTAGCTCTTTTAGTCCGTATTTGTTTGATCAAATTGGGTCTGTTTTGGGTAGGCTTAAATAAGTTAAACTTCAGCCTAGACCCTTTTGGTTATTAACTATGAGTATGTGTATTGGCTCTTTTACACGAGGAATCAGGAATTGTTTTTGTGATCATCTTGGTTCTTTCTTTTTCATTTACTTTTCTTTTCCTCTGATTTGATTGTGCCCTGTGCAATTTTATGACTGAATAAATAACTAACTAAAATCAACCTAAATTTAAAATCGTCTTAAATAATCGATAATTCAATTTCAGTCATAATAATCGTGATTATCATTTTTGCCATAATTGAGCAGCCCTAGCCTCAATGCTATTGCAGAAATAGCCGTAGCTACAGATTTTTTACAGTAGCTTTCTGAGGGAACACTTCGATATAACGTAAGCAGCTGGGTAGCGCTTAAACCAGAAACATACTACTTTTGCAGCGCTTTTTAAAAACATGAGATTTTTTAAAAATCCAGTCGAGGAACCTCTTATTTTATTTTTTTGCTGAGGTTTTCATATTTTTGAAAGGAAATTTGCCTTCGGCCAGTTATTTTAAATACTTGTTTTACAGGAAATTTTAGTTCATTTACTTTTATACTTCAGTTGTGCTTAGTTTTTCAATCAATCTTAACAATCAAAAGTACTTAGTACTCAGTTTTGCAGTTTTTAAGTAGAAATTAAAAATAATTGCAATAAACAGGTCTAGGGGAAAAATGCAAGTGCTTGTCATAAAATTAGAATATCATGACAAAGTTGATTTATTTCAGTAATTCCATTCAAAAAGTGAAACTTGTATATTAGATTCATTTGTTACACGCAGACTAGGGATGCAACGGTACGCGGTAATTCTATTGTTCCTGGTAGAAATTAACATTCCAGATATCCATAAGAACAATATGTGAAATGCTCATTCTACGTACATGTTGTTTGTATTTAATGAGCATTAAGCAGGAAATTGTTGCACTAAGTGTTCTACAGAATTATTAAAGCCCTTTTTATAAAACAATGCCGCCAATTTGCTGCAACGCCGATGCGGCATCAGGGAGCGTTAGGTCGTTTGTAAGAGCTCAAACCGTGGCGGTAATGTTGCGCAATCATGTCCGTTTTATAAAAGATTACGCGATGGCGGCAAAAAGGAGGTATAAGGGCGGTCTCTGCACTGTCGCGGACTTCCGTGTATTTTGGACATAACTTGCTTTTTATTGCGATCGAAGCAGCGCTCCTTAAGTTTTTATTTTATCAATCAGCTACAGGTGTGTGTGCTCCACCATCCCTGTGAGCTGTCAGATGATCTGAGCTGCAGATCTAACGGAGAAAAGCTCCCGGAGCTATGCATCAGTCCAGTTAATCATCTCAGCTGGTTCTGTTTACAAACGTGAAACTTAAGCGCGTGTTTACTTTCATTTTTAATAAAGTTCCCGGCTGGAGCGCAGCATTATTTCATCACATGGTCATGACACCTCCCTCTTTTGCGCCAAGGCTTAATGTGCGTTTATAAGACCGGCGAAGCCGCAATATTACTACCAAGCGTGGCGGCACGAATGCCGCAAAATTCCCGCAACGTGATGCTGCCATAGCGCGTTCATAAGAAACACGTTGCGGTAATATTGCGCTGATTTGCCGGCATGGTGTGTCTTATAAAAAGGGCTTAAGAGAGCAAAGTTATTTGTCTTTTTTTCTTTTCTTTGTGCTGATCCAAAAAAATTATCCGATCTGTGATACAATCCGAACCGTGAGTTTTTTGATCCGTCGCACCACTAGGGCACATAATCAAAGATCTTGTCTCCGTCTGAAGATGATGACGTCATATTCAGTGGTCATTTGGCATCATCTCAGAACACTGCGCTCAACCGTCTGTGTAAATAATAGAAAGGTCACTGATTAACACTTGCAATTCAGTGTCGTGATGGTTTTAAAAAAATTCTGAAGGTTGTAAAAAAGGTATTAAAAAGTAGTAAATTTAACTTAAGGATTACTGTATATACCCTGTACCCCCATTCTGACATGAAAGCCCAAACTGCGATAGAAATGCTCTCCTGAAATTGCAGACCCATACCGGTACCCACTGGTCCACAATAACCCGCTCCGCTCTGTCCCAAACCCTGCAGATGGATCTGAGGCTATAGCAGCTAACTCTGCTAGCCTCATCAGGCTGTCCCAATATAATTCAATAACCTACAGAAAAAAACAATGTGCTGCCAGTTTTACCGCTGTGTGTAGATATTGATATAACTCCAGAAAAAATGAATCGATAGCTTACCCGAATAACTTCTCCTGACTGGGTGATGCCCAACCGCTCGTTATCTCCTCACCTGAAAGGCATGGAGGTTCTACCGGTCTCAGGAGGATCTGTTGTTGAAATATGTGGATTCTCTTTTTGATCCAACCTCTGTGTGTTTGATAGCTTTCTCAAATGACTTATTTTTCCTTACTGAAGCTAACACATTTAGCCGTGCAGCTGCCGTCATTCTAACAGGACTTGGCAGCAGTCCAGAAGGACCAGTAGTGAACAGTTTTATGACTGTAATGTTGCTATGTTAGTTAGAAATGCGTGTAGGACTCCGACATATGGCTCTGACTTTTTGCTGCAGCTGTAAACGTGATTATCCGTAAGCATTGAGAGCACGAAGCTGAACATAATACAGCTAACCACCCTACTAGCACCAGTAGCTGTGCCTCCTAACATGTATTTGAGTGACGTATGCGGAACCAGCGCTTTTCAGTGTTTAGAGAGAATTTTGATTTTCTAGAATGATTTATGACTAAATTGCTAAACAAAATGGAAAAACTGAACCCAGTTTATATTTTTATAGATGCTAAAGTGTAGTTAAACTGAATTTTTACAATTTTCATGCAGAGTCTGGCCAGTATCTTTTAAGGCTTTTGCAGGTGTTTTGAGTTAATTAGCTGATTAGAGTGTGGCACCAGGGTCTTCAATATAAAACCTTTACACAATATTCTAATATTCTGAGATACTGAATTTGGGATTTTAATTAATTGTCAGTTATAATCATCTAAATTAATAGAAATAAACATTTTAAATGTATCAGTCTGTGTGTGATGAATGCATGTATTATACAAGTTTCACTTTTTGAATGGAATTACTGAAATAAATCAGCTTTGTCATGATATTCTAACTTTATGACCAGCACCTGTAGTACCAATAAAACTGGCTGTGGAGCAATTATGCCATAACAGCCCCATCTAGTGGACAACTTTTGTTTTTGTCCATTTATCATTATTGAGCTAAACTCCTCAATATACTGTGAATGATTTGAAGCCGTGTCACCCAGCCCTACTGAGGCTCAGCCAGGCCCTGTGGACCCCAGACCTAGCTCAAGGGCCCCAGTCTGGTGTGTTGGTCTCTAGTTGTTGCAGTCACCATGAGACATCTTGCCCACAGTGTAGACATGACTCTCTCCTCTCTTCCCTCCAACACACAGTGAGAGTAGCATGTTTGTCTCCAAGAGACGTTTCATTTTGAAGACATGTGGAACCACCCTCTTACTGCAAGCACTGGTGCCACTGCTGGAACTGGCCCGGGAGTACTGTGGCTTTGATGCCATCCAGGTGGGACTCAACATCTGTGCATGACCATTCTAACTGATGCTGACGTGGACATCAGAGTCTCACCAATAATTCTTCTTCTTTTCAGAACTTCTTTTACTCCCGCAAGAACTTTATGAAGCCAACTCATCAGGAGTTCCCTCATCGAAACTTCCAGGAAGAAGTCGACTTCCTCAGCCAGATTTTCCCAAGTATGCCATATTTGTGTCATTCAGCAGACAACAGGCTAAGGTCTTTTGGGGTTTACTTCCACTAACCCACATTATTTTTTCTTCTAGACGGCGCGGCCTACTGCATGGGACGTTTAAATTCTGACTGCTGGTAAGTCTGTGGTGGTGGTTCCCTTAAAAATGCCCAGAGAACTGACCCCCCTCCCTGCCCCACAGGTACCTGTTTACCTTGGACCTACCAGAGTACTGGGAGAACAAGCATGCAGATCAGACGCTGGAAATTCTGATGAGTGATCTTGAGCCAGCCATTATGGACCAGTTCTACATGAAAGACGGTGTTTCTGCAAGTGAGGTCACTCGTGTAAGTAGAGCCCCTGGTCAGCAGGAGGCGGTGCAGATCTAGTCCCAGAAATAACAGACCCATTTCCTTTTCTTTCCAGAGGAGTGGAATTCGTGACCTGATACCAGGTTCTGTGATTGACGCCACAATGTTCAACCCATGTGGGTATTCGATGAATGGAATGAAGACTGACGTGAGTAATGGCACTATTGTCGTCCATCTTGGTGGTGTAAACATGTGGGTGATGTAGTTCTGCGGTTCTGGTGTAGGGAACGTACTGGACCATCCACATCACCCCAGAGCCGGAGTTCTCCTACGTCAGCTTTGAAACCAACCTCTCTCAGACGTCATACGATGACCTGATCCAGAAGGTCGTGGAGGTGTTCAAGCCAGGAAAATTTGTTACTACACTTTTTGTCAATCAGGTGTGAAAGTGAAACATTTGTTGGTTTAATGATCATTTTCCCCCAGAGCTTGATTTAATCTCCACTCCCTCTCTTCCCCCAGAGCTCCAAATGTCGCAGTGTGTTCTCTTCTCCCATGAAGATGGAAGGCTACAAGCGTCTGGACCGCCAATTGGCTCAGTTCAATGATTACAATTTCGTTTTCACAAGCTACTCCAAGAACCACCAGCAGAACAAGCAGAGCTGAGAATGAAGAAGAGGCGTAGAAAGAAAGCCGCCGCCCCCCTCTGCCCCTGCGGCGGCTTCACTTGTAACTGTGACTTTGATCTCTTGCATGAAAGCTCCTCTCTTTGTCTTGATATTCTAGCTCACTCTTGCTGTGACCTTGAGGTGCATGTAAACTCCCTCTGTTGGAGGGTGTCCACTTGTGTCCAGCACACCTGTTCTTTTCTGCAGGTGTCCCCCCTCATCCCCCACAGACAAGGCTTTCGTCCCCACTAGGCCAGGGCCATGACATGCTCAGACCAGTCGGATCTCCTCAGAGCTCCTGCAGCTCATCCTGGAGGACTTTCCCTGGCCTGTCTCGTCCATTCATCGATGGCACTTAACCCAGTTAGCTCCCGGTAGGAGACGGCTGTCACGGACCCCTAGGAAGGTTTAATTGTTAAATGTTGGTCACTAAGTAGAAGCTTGGACCCAGCAGTACACTTTGAGCTGTTTCTGCACACAGACCATTCAGGCCCCCACCTCTGGAATCCAGAAATCTGAATCCTTCCAGATGTTTTAAAACTTACACAAGTTGGCATAAAGCAGAGCTGTGTGTTGCCAGACTGGTGCTAGCTGGCCCATATTTAGTGCTCATAGAGAATAGCTATGGAGCAGGTTTAGCAGTGCCCAGTCCTTCCTCCCTTCTTTAACAATGCTCTGTGCTGACCTCACTCCCAGCCGGACTGCTGCTGTCCCACTGGGACAAATGGGGAGATGGTGAATCGGACACGTTTAGCTTAGTTGCCCAGAACAGTGGTTTTGTTTTCCTCATATAATGTCCAGCGTCTGTCTGTTCCTACCCCATCCAGAATCCTGCAGGAGCACAATGGAGGCCCACCAGTCTGAGCATGCCAGTGGTCCCGGATCATTCCACAACCCCGCCTTTTATTTATTCTCTTTTTTGCTGTGAATCGGTTAGTTAAAAACGTGGCTCATCCAGTGGTTTTCTTTCAATCTTTTTTTTTAGGGGGGGGATTACTGGCGCTGTACTTCCTGTAGCCAGGTGACATGCCTGAAAGCAGCTCCATCCTGGTGTGTTGGATCATTGGGGATGGGGTTTTATTTTGGGGTTGTAGTTGACTTGTCCTTAAACTGCAGCATGATGGTGGAGGTGTATTTTGGCCATTGTAGTTTTGGAACTAGTTCCTTCTTCTCTTCCGACTGTTAGAGCTTTTCAGTTTGTGGGATCAAGTAGATTTTAACCCCCTTACTTTTTATAAACACTGAACTCCAAACATTGTTGGAGAAGTTTTGTTTTTCTGCTTCGGACATATTGTTCTCCCTCTATGTTCTCTCTTTTCCTGAGTTGAGGAACATCAGCTGAAACATGTTGATGTAAGTCTGATGTTCCGCTGAGGATAAGGTCCGAATCCCCATCTCCCTGAGCGTGAAGGTACCTGCATCTGACAGGATGTACTGAAGGACACATTCGCTGTTCAAATTCTTTATTTTGCTGTTCTTTGGTCAAGATGTGCTAAATATATCTGTGCTTTGGGCTTGATGCTTCAATAAATAAACTCCTCTGTACAATCACCACCGCCTCTCTTCTCTGGGACATTGAGAAAAGACACTTGTGTATTCATGAGTAACATGCTGAGAGCGCTGTTGCCTCACATCAAGAATCCCAGCTGCAGCCTTTCTCCATGGAGTTGGCATGTGGATTTCCTCCCTCTGTGATGTTGGTGCAAATCTACAGCCACAGCCAAACTGTTTCACACCCATACCCAGGCCTCTGGTCATGGCTGTGGTGATCACTGATTAAACATGTCCATCATTAATAACACTGTAGGTATAAAAGCTGTCAGGCATCGCCTATTGGCTCTTCCTCTCTGTTCTCTAACCTCTGATCATCTTGTTTAGGACCTGAATAAAGCTAAGAGGTGTTTAAATTAGCTGCTCCTCATAGGAATGAAGGCCCTGTCCCAATACCCACACTGCAGCCTATGGTCCTCTGTTAAGTGCACTTGGTGGAAGCACATGTAAGGCTTTGAGTGTGTAGTAAACAAGTGGGATGGTGAGCATTGCGTCATCAACAGCATCTTCCTATACGTGAATGCCGGTCGCTGTTTGGTTTATTATAATTTCAAGCAGAAAAGTTGCACAGAATATTAAAGCTGCAATAGCACATCTACAAAACAAGCTAGCTCCAAACATTTTTCGTGCTTCTTAACAATGTTCTAACATTGTGAAAGTATTTTGTGGAGATAAAAAAAAAAACGAAAATAATGAAGGGGTTCTCTTGCATCAATCAATCAAATTTTATATATATAGCGCCTTCAACCAACCTTGCAGGGGCCCAAAGCACTGAACACAATATAGACTAAAATCATAAGAGCAATAAGAGTAATAAAAACAACATTAAAACAAATAGTTTATAAAAAAACTAACTCGCATTTGTCTAAAAACGTCAGTCAGTTACATGACTCAGTCCAAAACCAACAATTGGACCATCCGGTTGTTGGTGTCACCGAATCACCAAACGTCATTTACCTGGGTCCTCCATTCATTACGCTGGACTTGCAAGATCACAAAATCCCTCGAGAACTCAAAGGTCACAGTTTGTTCATGCCATCTGCCATTAAAGCCATTATATCTGGAGAAGCTCATTCATGCGTTCATCTCCAGCAGGCTGGACTATATATAACTATAAAAAGAAGAAATACACCTTTCACACGACATCATTATTCACAAAATATTCCCAGTGGTCAGAACCCTATATAATAGAGCAAACCATAACGGAGGAAAAAGACATAGAACAAGCGCTCAGTTTATGGCAGTATCCGAGGTGCAGAGGCGTGTCTAGGAATTTTTTTTTTTTGGGGTGGCCAGGTAGGGGCACAAATTTGGACAAGGTGGCACATGTAAACGACCCATAATCATTTTGTTAAAAAAAAAAAATGTTTTTTTCAAGGTTAATCATAATATAATGGGCTACTATAAACCAAAAAGTCAAAGTGCAATACCAATGGTGCACTTTTATTTATAATTATGACATTTTGCCATGAATAAATGCATAAATTCATTGTATTAAAGTTGGGATATTCTCTGACATTGTAAAGTGAGGATTTGTTTCAGAAAAGAAACTGAAGTTCAGAGCTGTCAGAAGCATAAAAAGGGGAGGGGGGGGGTGCAGTTTGGTTGAAGTAGATTTCATTTCCAGCATTCTAGTGCATTTTAACTTTTTGCTAAAATGTAATTATTTAAATATTTTTCAACTAACAACTGAAATAAGTGAGATTTAAAACCTAAAAAATATCAATGAAATAACAAATAAAGAGAAATGAAATGTCTGGTTTGTTATTTCGTTTGAACCCGATTGTTTCTGAATTTCAGAAATGTTTTGGAACATGAACCAAGCTCTGTTTAATGCAGAAAATAGTAAAACATTAAAAAATAATAAATTTCCAATAAAAATGTTGAATGTTTATTTTATATTTGCTGATGATAATAACAGTAATACCAGCAGGTGTCTGTGGGCTGGATTAGGATTTAATGAAAGTCTTTTTCTAATCGGACTGAAGCACCCAGGTAATGCGTTAGGAATCCAACTTCATTCTCAGTGGCGTCAAAAGTACTCACATTAATTACTCAAGTAGAAGTATAGACACAAGGTTTTCAAAAGACTTTTGTAGAAGTTGAAGTATCAACTCAAGCTTTTTACTCAAGTAAAAGTATAAAAGTACTGGTTTCAAAACTACTTAAAGTAAAAAAGTAGAAGAAATGTAAGGGAAAAAATGCCATTAGAATAGAATAGACTTTATTGATCCCACAGTGGGGAAATGCACTTGTCACAGCAGCGCCATCACTCAAAGGGTAATTAGAAGAGAAATAAAAACAAGGATACATGTATATACACATAGGCAGTAATCTAGTATTGTAATCTTCGATCACCAAAAACCATGAATAAAAAATGAAAAAAAAACTTGGGTTCCAACACACTCCATCTCATGAGGAGGCTGACACAGATCAGGAGTTGTTTTTACCTTTTTTCTTGCTGACATTTCGGTCGCAAACTGTGATTATCCTCAGAGCTACGTCGCAGTTGGCGACGTCACTTCCTGCTCCGTTTATCTGTCCTCTGCTGCCTGCGCTCTCCTCGCTGATGACACAGTCCCATGCATGATCCAGTGTGTAAACCCCATCATCATCAATAGAAGGTAGAAAGGAGTGTGAGAAGGAGACAAGACGAAGACACACAAGAGCAGCGAAACAGGAAGCAGAAAGTACAATAAAAAAATCAGCCGTAACAGACCACTGCACAAGAGAAAATCATATAATGACTGGGTCAGAACAAGGATCATAAACACTGAACGACAAAAATACAAAAAATGGATCAAGAAATCGATTGAAATAAGGAGACGTGGACACACAACCATGAACATGTTTTTCATACAAAAACAACAGAAATCATTGATGTTAGACGCCATTGCTGAGTCCCGCATTTCCGTCGCTGTGATTACGTCATGTTGTTCGTTACTCTGATTGGTCCTAGCACTATCCAATTGCGTGCTGACATTTTGAAAGACAACCGTAGATCCCGCCTCACAGCTGAGGGCCGTCAATGGTTCGTGGCCAGACTATATATTCACATATATAGGATGGCTTGCCAGCCTAATAGAAATGATAATACTTGTATTTGCACCATCAAACAAGTGGAAATGTAAGCCCTCAAGTGCATTGTGCAGACAAAACTTTGCTGCCCCTTTGACCCAGTGTTGTAAAATTACAACATGGTAATAACAAGCTCTAAATCTCTCATTAGTTTTTTCAATGATGTCATAAAATCTGCATTATCTACACATCAGTTATCACAGAAAAAAATATTCCAAGCTTTTTACTTACATGAGTCCTGATTTATCCCATCCCAAACAACAAGATGATGTATTCCAAAGCAGGCTCCCAGGTTGTATGACTTCATGGCCAGATAAACAGGTCTATTTACATATTCTACCATCCAATAGTGTTGCAGAACTGAACAATAGGACCCATTAGTAATGTAAATGTGGTTTTAAAAAGAAGAAAAAAGGGGGAATGTTTATTTTTGTAACCTTAAATGTGACGTAATTTTACAACCGTGGGTCTCTGGGGATGATTTTAAGTGGATCATATTACACTAATCATACCACACAACCATACTACAATAGAAAGATGACTTCTATATTATAACATCCATTTTCATCTTAGAGTACTTCTCACAACTGAGAAAGTTGTGTGTGTGTGTGTGTGTGTGTGTGTGTGTGTGTGTGTGTGTGTGTGTGTGTGTGTGTGTGTGTGTGTGTGTGTGTGTGTGTGTGTGTGTGTGTGTGTGTAATGGCCTTGATAACGTTCCAATGCTCCCAATCCTTTTCCTGGTTTCTAGTAAAAATGAACCTCTGAGGGTTCTAAAAGACAATTCAATCCAGCATTCAAAGAAAAAGGTTGTAGCTCATTCTGCAGCTGAGTTTTACAACAAAGCTATTTACATCTCTCAAGGAATCAAACCAGGTTTTAAGAGAGAAACTTTAGCTGTTAAAATAACTTTTAAGAACCAACCAACCACACAATTTTTCATCTGGAGTTACACCCAGAAAGAGTTTTACACCGTGTCCAGAGGACCTGGGACCAATGCAGAGAAAAGAACCGTGGTTCTTTTAACTGTAGGAGACAACTTCCCACGACTTGTGACAGAAACAACGAGTGTCAGGAGACCGAATTTCTCATCGAATCCACGCAGGCATAGGAAAGAGTCCTATCAGGTCTTTTTGGCCTGTGGGACTCCGGAGGCAGCTGATAGGTACCGGCAGTCCAAGTGGAATGCGTCTCGGGTGGTTGCAGAGGCAAAAACCCGGGCATGGGAGGAGTTTGGTGAGACCATGGAACAAGACTTCCGTACGGCTTCGAGGAGATTCTGGTCCACCATCCGGCGTCTCAGGAGGGGAAAGCAGTGCACTACCAACACTGTTTACAATGGGGAGGGTGTGCTGCTGACCTCGTGAGGAGGCATGGAGGCATGTGGGAGGCAGGGCCAGGGAGAAAAGTCTTTAATGACTGTAGTCCCCTCTGTACACTCCACCTCCCTCTGCTCCCCACTCGTCTAAACCTGGGCTAACATCAGAATTTAACCATAAGCCCTATCAAATAGAAAAGTTTTGAGCCTAGTCTTAAAAGTAGACAAGGTGTCTGCCTCACGGACTAAAGCTGGGGATTTCCGAGTTCCAATAGGAGATCGATAGGCGGATTGGTGCTGCGTCTGCAGTGATGCGGGCGTTGTACCAGTCTGTCGTGGTGAAGAGAGAGTTGAGCCGAAAGGCGAAGCTCTCAATTTACCGGTCGATCTACGTTCCTACCCTCACCTATGGCCACGAGCTTTGGGTAGTGACCGAAAGAACGAGATTGCGGATACAAGCGGCCGAAATGAGTTTTCTTCGCAGGGTGGCTGGACTCTCCCTTAGAGATAGAGTGAGAAGCTCGGTCATCCGGGAGGGGCTCGGAGTAGACCCGCTGCTCCTCCACATCGAGAGGAGCCAGTTGAGGTGGCTCGGGCATCTGATTAGGATGCCTCCTGGACGCCTCCCTGGTGAGGTTTTCCGGGCACGTCCAAACGGGAGGAGACCCAAAGGAAGACCTTGTACACGCTGGAGAGAGATGTCTCTCGGCTGGCCAGGGAACGCCTTGGGATTCCCCCGGCGGCGCTGACCCAAGTGGCTGGGGAGAGGGAGGTCTGGGTTTCCCTCCTTGAGCTGCTGCCCCCGCGACCCGACTCCGGATAAGCGGAAGAAAATGGATGGATGTATGAATGGATCCACACAGGCCTCACCAAGTACGGTAAACTCATCAAATTGGGTCAGATGGCTTTTCATCAGATAAATAGATCAGGGTATATGCAGCAATCTCAAACTTAAATTTAAGACCTTTTATGAGACTTTTTAAGACCGTAGAAAATAAAAATCAAGACTTTATCGCAATGAACTAATCAACTGTTAAACACTAATATATTCTTTTTAAATACTGCATTACGGTGGGACACGTCACGTTTGGGACAGCAAGGCTGTAGCAATGGTACGTCAAGTCATGTGGTACGGAAACGCAAGCAAACAACTGGCATAGGAGAACAAAAAATAATTTTATTTTAATAGTTTACATGTATCTAATTGTATTACCTCAACTCAACTCAGCCTTTATTTATAAAGCACCTTACAGGCACAGGAAATGCCACCAAGGTGCTGTACATCAAAAGAATAAAACCAATAAAAACCAACAAACACGATCAAACCAACAAGTTAAAATTACAAGTTAAATTATATAAAACATCAGCAATAAGCTAACCCACAGAGTTAAAAGCCAGATCATAGAAGTGGGTCTTCAGCCTCACTTTAAAAACCGCCACTGATGGAGAGAGCCTAATAGTTAGGGGCAGTGCATTCCAGAGTTTCGGTCCAGCTACAGAGAACGCCCTGTCCCCTCTGGACTTCAGCCGAGCCTTGGGAGCTGCAACCAGCAGCTGGTTCTCAGAACGTAATGTCCGAGCCAGAGCATATAGCTGCAACAAGTCTGCCAAATAAGCTGGAGCAAGTCCATTCAGCGCCTTAAACACCATTAAAAGAAGTTTAAAACGAATTCTAAAATCGACAGGTAGCCAGTGGAGAGCAGCTAAAATTGGTGTCACATGATCATACTTTCTTTTACCTTCTAAGAATCTTGCTGCAGCATTTTGCACAAGCTGCAGTCGAGCTACTGTACTGCTACGTACACCAAATAAGACGGAGTTGCAGTAGTCGAGGCGCGAGGTAATAAAAGCATGAACAACAGTCTCTAGGTCCCTTCTAGATAAAAATAGCTTTACTTTAGCCAAACGTCTCAAGTGATAAAATGAAGAGGATACTACAGCACCAACATGGGCATCCAAGCAGAATGTGCTGTCCATCTTCACGCCAAGATTGACTGCAGAAGCACCCAAGTAGGTACTCAATTTCCCACAGTCCACCTGGGAAAAATCAAAATGTCCACTGGGTCCGAACAACAGTGCCTCAGTTTTTTTGTCATTAAGACACAGGTAGTTTTCTGCCATCCATGCCTTGACTTCTGCAAAACAATCCATGAAATGACTTATCGTGTGGTCTCCCGCGCCATCCAAAGGTAAATACAATTGGCAGTCGTCGGCATAAAGATGGAAGCCCATGCCATACTTCCGTAGGATGTCACCCAGTGGCAGAATGTAAATAGAGAACAACAAGGGTCCCAGTATCGAACCCTGTGGTACCCCCCAAGGCAGATGTGAGAAGCTGGATGAAAAACCACCCATCCTCACGCAAACCATCCTGTCATGGAGATAAGATCTAAACCAGTTCAGGGCTTGACCAGCGATTCCCACATAATGTTCAAGACGGTGTAGCAGCACTTCATGGTCCACAGTATCAAATGCTGCTGTGAGATCCAACAGAACCAGCAGGACTGGATTACCCCCATCTGTAGCTAAGAAGATGTCATTGAAAACCTTAATCAGGGCAGTTTCAGTACTGTGCAGCATTTTAAAACCTGACTGGAAGGTCTCTAAAATATTCAAGTCATTGAGAAAGTCCAGTAGCTGAGTGTAGACACATTTTTCTAGCACCTTACTCAAAAAAGGGAGCTTAGAAATCGGCCTGTAATTAGCTGGCAACGAAGCATCCATCCCAGGTTTCTTTAAAAGCGGGTGAATAACTGTTTTTTTAAAATCTGTCGGCACAAAACCAGAAGCCAAACTGCTGTTTATAATGTGCAAAATCATTGGTGCAACTTCTGAAAAAACTTCCTTAAGAAGACGTGGGGGCAGAATATCCTCTGGTGACCCACTGGGTTTTGCCTCCTCAATTAACCTAGCTAAGTCAGCTAGTGAAACTGGTTTAAAGGAAGCCAGCTGTCCCTCACAGGACGTAGAAGGGTTCTGCACAGTAACTGTAGGCAGGGGCGCTCGCAGCATCGACACTTTGTCAATAAAAAATTGAAGAAAACTATTACAGACAGAGTCAGATGCCTGTACAGGAGAATAGTCTTCCACATTCAGCACAGAATTAATGGCGGCATACAGAACTCGTGAGTTGTTGGCGTTGGCATGCACGAGGTTGGAATAATAGGCTATCTTAGCAGATTTAACAAGTTCCTGATAAGATTTCCAACTTTCCCTTAGGGCCAATAGAGATACTTGCAGCTTGTCCTTCGTCCACTTTCTCTCACACCTCCTGCATTCCCTTCTTGCAGCCCGGGTGTGGTCAGTAGACCACAACTTGGCAGCATGATTCACCTTTTTTGGGCGAAGAGGCGCAATAGTGTCCATAATGTCTTTACAAGTGTTATTAAAATAACTGAGCAGTCCATCCAAAACTGACCAGTCACCCAAATAAGGCTCTGCTTTACTAAATAACAAAGAAAACTGTCCACATGTAGCAGAGTTCACAGGACGACAGAGTCTAACAGGAGCTGCAGATTTAACGATGCTACCACGCACAGTAGTGTCAAATAAAACTGGCTTGTGGTCTGAGAAAACAGCATCCTGAATACACAGGTTAGACACAGTGCATCCAAATGACAGCACAAGGTCCAAAGTGTGACCACATACCTGTGTGGCCCCACTAACACACTGGGTGAAATTAAAAGAGTTCACAAGATTGATAAAATCTGAAACCAGTGGTTTTCCAGGACAACAAACATGGATATTGAAGTCTCCAAGCAACATAATCTGCTCATAACGAGATGCACAGTCAGCTAAAAGCTGAGAAAACTCAGACAAAAAGTCCTTATTGTATCTCGGGGATCGATAGACCACCACACAGAGGAGTGGTTGTGGATGACCAAGTTCAAACATGCACAGTTCAAAGCTGGTAACAGCAGACCAGACCGGGAGGTGTTTGATCTTGAGGTTAGCTTTGCAGATAACTGCTAATCCACCACCACGCCCAGCAGCTCTCGGCACGTTGATAAAAACACAGTCCATCGGCACCAGTTCATTAAAAACAGAGGACTCACCCGGTAGAATCCATGATTCCGTTACACAGAGGACCTCCAAGCAATTTGTGGTAAAAAATTCCTTCAAAATAAACGTCTTGTTAGCCACTGACCTAGCATTAACCAGGCCCCACCTTAAAGAAGATGACACAGAGACTCCAATAATCGATGGAGTTCTGGGAACTTGTCGAAGATTCAGCAAGTTGACTCCTCTCCGGATAAACCGCTGAAAAGGAGGGGGGCGATCACCACATTCCCACGAGCAGCCGGCAACAGGAACAAGCCATGAGCCCACTGGGTCCAGCACCCTCAATGGCACCACAAACCGAGTTGATGACCACCAGACCGCTCGGAAACCACCAAGCCAGGCAGACTTCAGGGCCCTCAATTTGACNCGGGTGCGATGCTTAGGGGGATAGAGTTAGGATTGTGAGGTGTAAATGATGTGTTTGATTGGGAGTGTTGGTGCAGTCGGGCGTGATACAGAATAAGGACGTCCAGAGAAAGTGTGACTGCGACACGCAATCTGTTTTCAGGAGTATGAAAGAACTTTTTTTTTGTTTTAAGGTTGTTTTTACTTCTAACAACCCAAACCTGTAATGAACTCAAGCTAAATGTTGGCCAGCTTTGGTATGTAGGGTATCGCCAGAGTCCTATATATATATATTGTGTGTGTCCGACCCTGGCACTAGACTCTAAAGTGAGACAGCAGACAGGTCATGCTATCAAGACGCCGTCTGCAGATGCTGCAGTCACACATGGAAACAGTCTCATGACCTCAGACTGGCCAGCGAGGCCTCTAGTAAGATACGGAAAAACTGTCCAGTATGGGTGGGAATCTTTGTTTTCCACATGATTTGATCCCAAGGGATGCATCCTGATGCATCCTTCATCTCCTTTCTGTCTGACAACATGGTACTTAGTGGTAGAGATCAACCTATATGGGTTTTTCTGTTGCAGATTTGTAGGCCGATGGCCGATATGTGCTGCCTATTCCTTGGGCCAAATTTCACGTTTCTGCCTTATTTGCATGCTAAATTTTTACTAATAACAGAGAATGCATAACATTTATGGACTTAATCAGTTTTTGCTTTCTACCTTTGAATGCTCTTGACTTACTCAACTCAACTCAACTCAGCCTTTATTTATAAAGCACCTTACAGGCACAGGAAATGCCACCAAGGTGCTGTACATCAAAAGAATAAAACCAATAAAAACCAACAAACACAATCAAACCAACAAGTTAAAATTACAAGTTAAATCATATAAAACATCAGCAATAAGCTAACCCACAGAGTTAAAAGCCAGATCATAGAAGTGGGTCTTCAGCCTCACTTTAAAAACCGCCACTGATGGAGAGAGCCTAATAGTTAGGGGCAGTGCATTCCAGAGTTTCGGTCCAGCTACAGAGAACGCCCTGTCCCCTCTGGACTTCAGCCGAGCCTTGGGAGCTGCAAGCAGCAGCTGGTTCTCAGAACGTAATGTCCGAGCCGGAGCATATAGCTGCAACAAGTCTGCCAAATAAGCTGGAGCAAGTCCATTCAGCGCCTTAAACACCATTAAAAGAAGTTTAAAACGAATTCTAAAATCGACAGGTAGCCAGTGGAGAGCAGCTAAAATTGGTGTCACATGATCATACTTTCTTTTACCTTCTAAGAATCTTGCTGCAGCATTTTGCACAAGCTGCAGTCGAGCTACTGTACTGCTACGTACACCAAATAAGACGGAGTTGCAGTAGTCGAGGCGCGAGGTAATAAAAGCATGAACAACAGTCTCAAGGTCCCTTCTAGATAAAAATGGCTTTACTTTAGCCAAACGTCTCAAGTGATAAAATGAAGAGGATACTACAGCACCAACATGGGCATCCAAGCAGAATGTGCTGTCCATCTTCACGCCAAGATTGACTGCAGAAGCACCCAAGTAGGTACTCAATTTCCCACAGTCCACCTGGGAAAAATCAAAATGTCCACTGGGTCCAAACAACAATGCCTCAGTTTTTTTGTCATTAAGACACAGGTAGTTTTCTGCCATCCATGCCTTGACTTCTGCAAAACAATCCATGAAATGACTTATCGTGTGGTCTCCCGCGCCATCCAAAGGTAAATACAATTGGCAGTCGTCGGCATAAAGATGGAAGCCCATGCCATACTTCCGTAGGATGTCACCCAGTGGCAGAATGTAAATAGAGAACAACAAGGGTCCCAGTATCGAACCCCTGCAAACTTAGAGGGTGTGAAAAAAGTGACAACTAACCCGCCCACCCGGAACAAGGTCCTCGCATGCTGCAGATTAGCATCCATGCATCTACTGGGTTTTGTAGTGACCTGACATTTACATACTTTTATTGCATCAATAACCTGTTAGAATCATTTAAAAAATCATCAATTGGATTTTTTGCAAAATGCAAACTATTTTCTACCACGGTCACTCTGCTCAAAAAAATGAAAAATATAATGGCAGAATTGATCAGAAAATTACTAGAGATCATATTAACAATTATTATGAGACTAATTCACAGAACACATCTGAAAATATTCCAAAATACTGAAATCATTCTTAAGTAGGATGGCCAGATCCCAACTCACCAAATGTGAAACAAAGATTACTCAATGTGTGTCAATGTGAAATCCTAATGCAACGAAATAAAGTAAAAAAAACGTCTATTCTGCCTTTTAGCTCTAACATCACTTGTAAATATACATAAAAGTATTATCATCATCATTATATATATCATGTACTATATTTTCTATTTGAATTCAACTTGAACAAGCAAACAGCTTTCAGACTATTTCACAGTTCCTCTCATTCCACAGCTTAACTCAGGCTCTTTGACCTTCTACAGTGGCTCTGAGTAACTTTAGCTAAACTTATTTAAACCATCAACTCATTTTAATAATACAGACAGACCCACAATAAAAATGCAGGTTTAAGCAGCTTTTCAGAGTTTTCATTAAATAATTGCACTGACTTTCCACAACAGAATGATAGTTATAGTACCTGTAACGCTTTTAGGATACATTTATGTTAATTTTGAATTAGTTTCCCACTAATATCAACATCCCATTAAAAAAAATTCATACTTTTTTGCAAGTTTATTTCTTCTTAATTTCAAATCTCTATTAGTAGATATGTAGGGAAGAGAAAAAAAACATCACTGATTTTTAATCTCTGAAAAAATTCAGATCTAACCTGAGAGTTCCTCAGTTACTTTTTCCCTCAAAATTCTGAGAATAAGTAATCAAGGATTTCATTAAATTCTCTGGTTATAAAAGGGTTTAGCTTGTCTGTATCTGAAACAACACAACGCCAGCACCTTGTCTGTGTCAGAATCTCCTTTGGGTTTTAGCATGAACCTGTCTATTTACTGGGAAACCTGCTTTTGACCAACATGTTTTCTGTGACTCTCAGATTTTCTGTGACTCTCGGATTTTCTGCTCTGTTTCACATCAGTCTGCGTCGTGACATGAAAAAAAAAGACTCAGAAACAACAAAGAGTGTCAAGAGTTTCTCTGAACACGTCTAGTTTACGAGTCTTTCTCCATCGTGCTCACCTGTCCTCCGTGCTCGCTGGAGTTTCTGTGTTGGTGTTTTCGGGTGCCACCGCACTAGCTTAGCGTCTTTTTGCCAAGCTGTCTCCGTGACTGATTGGTCAAATAACGACTCGTGACCCACTAACAAAGATGGTTTGTGAACAAGCGAAGACCCACTCCTCCTAAAAACAAAAACTCTTCGATTCACGCGAACAGCATATTTGGCTTCATAAACGGCAATTTTCGCCAAAAAGCAACAAGTTTGCAAGTATGAGACGAACGTATTTTAAATTCACGCCAATACTAACAAAATTTAAGACTTTACTACATCAATTTCAGACTTTTTAAGACTTTTCAAGGGTCTTAATTTTCCTTAAATCAATTTCAAGACTTTTAAGACTTTTCAAGACTCCGCGGATAACCTGTAGATACAACACTAAATTCAACTAAATTCATATTTTGTTACATACATACTCATTCCTCTCTTTCAGACTCCATCCCACATCATAAACACCCATAATCACATTAATCATTTCATTTTAGTTTCATTTCAGCTCATTTTATTGTCTATTTCATTTTTATTATCCTTGTTCTATTTTTCTCTGATCATTAGTCTAATTATAGTAATAAATTCAGTTTATTAACTATTTATGGGCTTTTGTGCTTCATTGGTGAATAAACGTCCCTGGCAATCAAAAGATCCTAATTTCATAAATAATAAAGCATAGTAACTTTATAAAACGTTACAAATTGGCGGGCCAGACAGGAGATTAATCAAAAGTTTATTCACTAATGTTCTGAGACTTTTAAAAGGTTAATCCAGAGCTAAGTGAGCTGTGCTCTCTTTCCCCTCCGAGTTGAGCTGGTTAGGGTCTTCCGTTCTACCTTCCTTTTCCTCTCTCTTTCCCAAGAGCTGAGTTATCAAAGTCATACAGTCTGATATTTATCAAAGTAATCAAAGTTTTATTGTGGTTTGCTCTCAAATGAATGTGTGCTTCTGCTTTATTTGTGTTGGTTTGTGAAAGTGTCGTTAGCTTTCCGAGGACGCCTGACGCTAACCAAGATTTAGCTACATAGCTACTGTTTTACCAGATCTGTGTTCAAAATATTCCGGCCGAAGCAAATCTATCAATTTGAATTTCCAGACAGAAATAGTCTGAAGCAGCGTTCGTCCCTTAGGACTCAAAGATGAATTTTAGTGGATCGCTATCGCCTGATTCCCATCGCTAAGCTAACGAGTGAATCTTAACTATTACCGAGCACAGCTGGTTCCCGCAATGCAACCCGAAAACGGTCACATACTGCAAGATTGACAGACCGGCGCGTTAAGGACCGGGCTGAAATTAATTTTCAAGCCATACTGTCTGCCGACGAGGGATTTGGTAAAGTCCAAATCATAGCAACTGCGTTAGCTTTCCTAGCGTTAGCCTAGCAGTTAGCTTCAGAGATAAAAGCAGCTGAACACGAACACGAGTGTCAGTGTGTTGATACAATCTTCATACTAAGCAAGCATGTAGCGACAGTGGGAAGGAAAACTCCCTTTTAACAGGAAGAAACCTCCAGAGGATCCTGGCTCAGTATGAGCAGCCATCCGCTACGACTCACTGAGGATTGAGAAGACAGAGCAGGCACACGCACACCCCACACCCACACACACACACACCATATATATCAAGTAGTGTTTCTATGGCTACACTGTGATTTCTTAGTAGAAGTTCTATTTAGTAAGAGAAACTTTATTGTCTTTATCTGAGTGAATCTATAATTAATTCAATAGGTGAACTAATAGTAGCACATTCTATGTTAAAGAAAGTGAGATGTAATATCAGGAGAGGGAGAATGTTCAGTGGTTGGCAGCAGTGTGCCAGCCGATGGCCCCCTCCATGAGGCCACCACAGCTCAGCAGAACGCCAGTGTAGCTCCTTCTGGTGAGAAAAACACTTAGAGAGAAAATAAAGTTAACAGCTGAAATAACAGGAAATAATGCAATTAGAGAGTGGTGGTAGAAGAAAGTAGCAGAGTGTGGAAAGTGGTCAGTATGTCCTCCAGCAGTCTTAGCCTATAGCAGCATAACTACAGAGATAATTCAAGATAATCTAGCCTTTTAGATGGAGGCATGTGGGAGGCAGGGCCAGGGAGAAAAGTCTTTAACGACTGTAGTCCCCTCTGTACACTCCACCTCCCTCTGCTCCCCACTCGTCTAAACCTGGGTTAACATCAGAATTTAAGCATAAGCCCTATCAAATAGAAAAGTTTTGAGCCTAGTCTTAAAAGTAGACAAGGTGTCTGCCTCACGGACTAAAGCTGGGAGCTGGTTCCACAGTAGAGGAGCCTGATAGCTAAAAGATCTGCCTCCCATCCTACATTAAAATATCCTAAATTAAGCCCTCTCCACCAGCCCTACACTGTTGGCGCCTTCTCTGGCATGCTTTGGTATATTGAAAGCTGCCTTTGTTGTGGAGAAGGGTATCGCTGCAGACCCGGGCTGTGTCCAAATCCAGGGATTGCATGCTTATGAGTGCCTGTCCTCATGGGCTCTATGCACGCTCCAACTTCCGCATTCCACATAAGACCGCACTCCTATGTCCGGTTGTCATAGTCGCCAGCGAAGCTGTGACATGGCTGAGAGTTTGGAGTTTACCCGGCGCTTCCTGGAGGTTAGTTGCTTATGGCTTTTTGGTCGAACGTGTTATTGGTAGAGGTTTTTATTTAAAAATCAAGAGAACCACCTTTTTCTTTTTTTTCATCTAAACAAAGAGAAAATTTGCCTTACATCATTGCTTGTAACTTTTGGTAACTCCACTAAGCACCGGGTGAACTCCAAACTCTCAGCCATGTCACAGCTTCACCGATGACTATGACAACCGGACATAGGAGTGTGGTCTCAGGGTTTCCCCCAGAAAACTCGCAAAGCCCGGTGGTAGACAAGCCCACGGTTTTACCACGGTTTTACCAGACACAAAAAAATACAATTCAGATCATGAAAAATACACCTGCCCTTACAATGGATAAGTGAACAGGGCTCACCCTGTTCACTTATCCATCGTAAGATGTTGCTATTGTGCTTTTGTATCACCAGATGCTGTTAAAGTCAGACTTGCAGGTTAAAGACCCCTATTAATTTTAAAGGTGTGCTTCACTGAAAAAACATTTTTTATGATCATTTCTGATTACAATCGATCACTCTGAGTTTTTCATACAGGCTGAAGATGAAAATAGTCTCCTACACCTATCTCCTGCATTAACAAGGGCTACAGATATTTAATATTTTAGTATTCGAATATTCTATCTAATCCTCTGTCAATCAAATATTCTATTTGACGACTTTTCAAAACGGAGGAAAAAAATTCTGAGTTTGTGTTTCAAAATCAAACGTCAAGTAGAAATGTTACTAATTTCTACCAGTAATAATGTAATTGCGTCATATTTTTCTAAATATACACAGATTGGCAATAATTCAACCTAAAACTAGATAAATTGAATTTCTTGCAGAAATGCGTTTGAATGCTTTATTGCTGAATACGATAGCTGAAACTGCTGAATTAAAGCTAAAACTAAGCTTAATTGTCAAAATGTGCTGAATGTATTTGAAGTTTTAGGAGCAAAAATTGCTAAAAAGTTTAAAAAGCCCAAAAAGTAAGTAGAGAATAGAGAAAAAAATCCTAAACAGCAGAAATCTGAAATCTCTAAACATAGTTTAAAAACTGAGCAGCTAAAATGTTTAAACAGCTCATATTTGAGTATAAGTAGTTAAATTTTCACAATTAGTTGAATTGTGAAGTTAGCAGGATATGCTGAATTTTGAAACTGATAGCTGAGTAGCTGAACTGAAATAAGCAGTTGTCTGCTGCGAAAATTTAACGTAATTGTAAAAATGAGCTGAAAAGATTGAAAGATTTAGGAGCAAAAAATCACTAACAAGTGTATTAAAGCCAAATAAGTAAGTGAAGAAAAGAGAAAATAAATCTAAACATCAGAAAACTGAAATCTCAGTACACAGTTTAAAAAACTGGACAGCTGAAATGTTTAAACAGCTGGTATTTGAGTAGGAATAGTTTAATAGTTACATTTTCACAATTAGCTGAACTGTGAATTTAGCAGCTGAAAATGATGAACATGCATTAGAACTGAAGTGAAGTTGAAAATGAGTTCAATTGTCAAAGTTAGCAAAATGAGATAAAAAATAAACTGTTAGAAAGAGCAGAAATTGAACTTTAAGGTTTCAAAATTTTCTCAGCCAATCAAAGACAAGGGATGGTGGACGGCTGGTTTCCTGAGTCCAAGCTGATCGATTTGGTGTATAACATGTCTGGGTGCGTATTTCTGTTAACTTGGAAGAAGCTTGAACTCTCTCGGCCAATCAGAGAGCAGGGCTAGGGGATGGCTGGTTTCCTGAGACCAAGCTGATCAATTTGATGTATAACATGTCTGGGTGCGTATTTCTGTTAACAAAGAAGACACTTGAACTCTCTCAGCCAATCAGAGAGCAGGGAAGGGGGGGGCACTGGGTTCATCAGACCAAGCTGATCAGTTTGATGTATAATATGTGTATATGCGTATTTCTATTAAGCCAGAAGAAGATTAAAATCTCTCAGCCAATCAGAGAGCAGGGAAGGGGGTGGGGGGGCATTGGGTTCCTTAGACCAAGCTGAACGATTTAATGTATAATATGTGTGAGTGCGTATGTCTGTATAGCCAGAAAAAAATTGAAAACTCTCAGCCAATCAGGGAGAGGGGGGGGGGACAGACTGATAGAGTCCGTATATCCACTGTCAGACAGCCAATCAGAAAGCTCCATTATCACACCACTGGTGGACTGCTGTTAGACGCAGGCAGGCTTTGGATCTGTGCTTCAGATGTCAAATCGAAGGCTTGAAACGTCTCATCACCATTCGAAAAGTATAGCATCGATTTGAAAAATTCCAAAAGCGTCAGCATCAGAAGGCTTTGGTGGTGCTGTATTTAATTTTTTGTGTGCCTACCTAGAATATTTGTAGGAGAAATGATGAGATCATTTATACTGTCTGGAGCAGAAAATGCCTGTTTTTTATGGGAGGAAAATGTGGCTGAATCCTCTTTCAGATGCTTGTAACTCAAGAACCGTGACAGCTACAGCTAAAACAAAGACATCCTATCGAAGCTGACAAAAAAACCTTCTGTTT
>SSNS01000801.1:53465-101236 GCA_006937985.1 Aphyosemion australe
GGGCGCTCAAGGGATGTCTCGCCCGGGGAGTAATTCCATGTAGAACCGCCACTGCTCGGCACCCAAGTAGCCTTTTTATCAAATCATTTTTGACTCTTACTTTAGTAACTTTTGGGATGGCTTCTTTTTACTGCCATTTGAGTAAAAATATGTTGAGGTAGCGCTGCTCTGACTTCAGAACAACTTTCGGTTCCTCTACTCTGGTCTCGAGTGAAAGGGGATCCCTGAAAATGCTCACCTTGGCAGAGACGATCGTGTCGTTGCAGTCCTGCGGTCGAAATGTTAGCAGATCTTGTACCCAGCCATGTGTAAAATGTCCATATGCCTCAGGTGATTTGTAATTTTTAAACTGCTGACACGTGTATGCGCTGATCCCGAACACCAGATAGTTTGATATCCAACGCGGTAACATGGAGGCAGTGATGAAACGTCTGAGCTCCATTTGTTTATGTGGAGTTCATAGGGATCTACATTGTCGATTGTAGACCATTTCTCAAAATATCGAACCCTAGCCTCCTTCACAAGTTGATCCCTGTAAGGGATGCGTTCGTTCTTCATATTTTTATCCATTGTTTTGATTGTTTTGCGTGCTGTTCCAACTTCGGCTGCGGATTCCTGCAGGCTGCAGCAACGCGAGTCACCATACACGCAACATGGCGCCAAGGGGGTGTGGTTCACAGGCAGATCACGTGTCTGACAAAGACCGATTGTCCTCCATGCTGTCGCGATCACCGGTGATATCCAACGTTGTGCTCAAGTAAAATGTGTCCGTGTAAATTAGAGTCCGGCTGCGTTACGCATTTAACAACGCCTTGAATCAGTAAATAATAATGATTTGAGGAATTTTTTTAATCGAAACATTCGAGTATTTGTTTCAGCGCTAAATTTAACATTTTAAATGTTAGTTTGGTGCATTAAATAAACTTTAAAATAAATAAGTGACGCTTATGGTGCGTTCGATTTACCTCGGAAGTCGGAACTCAGAACTAGAAATGACGTCACACCCGAGTTAACAGCGTTCTGGTTTCCGTAGTCGGAGAAGTTGGAATTCCAATTATTCAGTTTAACTTTTTTATTTTTATTTTATTTTATTTTTTACTTTATCAGGTCAAATAGGTAAAAAACAAACACGAATGATGGACTGTTGGTGCGTTCGATTTGTCTGTTTATTTTACAAGACACACATATAAGAGTGTGTTTAAAATAAGTTACATGTAGCGCTTGCATCTCTAATTTGAACAAACTAAAAGTGTTGTTTATTAGTTGTATGTGTTCGTTGAGAGCTACCTAAACAGCAGTTTTCGAGGGCGCTGCCATCTTGGATTTCGAGGTCGGAGTTCTGAAAAACTTCCAAGTTTCCTACTGGGAGTTCCGACTTTGCGGGGCGTTTTATTTGATTTTTCCTACTCGGAAGTCAGGATTTCCGAGTTCCGAGGACAAATCGAACGCTGCTGTTTAGGTAGCTCTCAACGAACACATACGACTAATAAACAAAACTTTTTTTTATGTGTGTCTTGTAAAATAAACAGACAAATCGAACGCACCAACAGTCCATCATTCGTGTTTGTTTTTTACCTATTTGACCTGATAAAAAATTAAAAAATAAAATAAAAAAGTTAAACTGAATAATTGGAATTCCAACTTCTTCGACTACAGAAACCAAAACGCTGTTAACTCGGGTGTGACGTCATTCCTAGTTCTGAGTTCCGACTTCCGAGGTAAATCGAATGCACCATTAGACCGGATGTTAATGGTGCGTTCAAGTTGTCCTCGGAACTCGGAAATCCTGACTTCCGAGTAGGAAAAATCAAATAAAACGCCCCGCAAAGTCGGAACTCCCAGTCGGAAACTCAGAAGTTTTTCAGAACTCCGACATCGAGATCCAAGATGGCAGCTCTCCGTATCGACAACAGTAAGTTGTGGTTGAAATGCGTTTATTTTACAAGACACACATGAGTGTGTTTAAAATAAAAGTTACATGTAGCGCTTGCATCTAAGCTGAACAAACAAAGTGTTGTTTATTAGTCGTCTGTGTTCGTTGAGAGCTACCTAAACAGCAGTTTTCAAGGGCGCTGCCATATTGGAATTCTAACTTCTCCGACTACAGTAACCAGAACGCTGTTATCTCGGGTGTGACGTCTTTCCTAGTTCCGAGGTAACTCGAACGCAGCATAACAGCTGTGAATGTGGACATTCTAGCCTTAAAGTCCCGCCCCTACTCCTGTCACCTAGCAACTGCTTAAAGAAAATCTATTACAAAATATGGATCCACGATGCTGGATTATTCACAGTTAATTGTATACTTTATTTTATGATTTAGCAATTTTATGAACTGTAATTAAGAACAAGAATACAAAAACACATTTCTGTCACGACGAGACTGGCGGACCCGAAAAGACACCCAACACAGAGTCAACGTTTAAACAGTTTATTAATGGGGAGAGAGCAGTGGAAGGGAGCAGGCAAGAACCAGGTCAGGGACAGGCAGGAATGTTACCAGGAGGTCCGATGGGCATAAAGTTCCAGGAGGGGAAATCCAATGTCGAGGTCGGGGACAGAAACGAGGTCAGGAGCCGTGAATCCGAAGGCAGCAGATGATCCGAAAAGGGGCAAGACGAGGAGGAAGGTCCGAGGACAAGGCGAGGTCGAGATCCGTGGAAGACAAGGTAAGGGCTGAATGCTGGAGAATCTACTGACGAGTGTGTTCGATAATCTGGCAGTGACTGGATGGCAGGGTGGCTCTTAAATAGCAGGAGGAGCAGGTGAGTAGAATGGGCTTGATGAGGCAGGACCAGGTGAGCTGAATGAGCCTGATGAGGAGCAGGCAGTGGTTGCTGGAGAACTGGGCTTGGCAGGAACAGGAGGCATGACAATTATAGACCTAATGAGAATGGGAAACGCCTAAAAACAAAACCACTTCAGGCTTTTACTTTTTGTACAGTCAGATTTGAATAAACTAGTCGTACTGCTGCATCTCCCGTTTCTACAGAAATCAATCCCGCAGTGCATCACGGGATTTATGGTGGTGAGGAGACCACGGAGACTACACCGCACCCGTTCTCAAAATCGAGGAAAAGAAGAACGCATTTCAAGACCGCATTCCGAGCATTCTTGGAATTTGGACGGTCTTCGACGCAGCGCTGTGACATCACTGGTCTTAAAATCCGAACTCATGAGCACGCAACCATAGACATTCAATTATTATGTCTATGCACCCAACCCCTGGATTTGGACACAGCCCCGGAGACGCCACTTTCAGGCTTCTACTGTTTTTGAGACAGCACCGCCCCCTGGACTAGTTTCATAGCAATAGCATAGCAATCCAAGATATTAAGAATTCTTTTTAATATTGAGAGCAATTACTGCTCTTTCTGTAAAAGTCATATAGAAACTATAGATCATATTTTTTATGAATGTCAGAAAACACATTTATTTTGGAAAAAACTAGAGATGTGGCTCAAACCAAATATACCCATCCCAGTTCATATTACTAAAGATATGATCATTTTTGGAATTCTACTCAAAGATAAAGATAAGGAACTCTGCTATAACATCATCTTCTGCTTAGCCAAATTTTTTATCCACAAACAACGGAGCCTGAAAGTAGCGTCGGCCTGAATCTGGTGTGTTTGCAGTTAAACATCTGTCCATTAGAGGTCGCTGTCTCAAAAAGGGTAGAAGCCTGAAAGTGGTGTCGGCCTGAAACCGGCGTCTCCGGGTCTGCAGTGTTACTATTGTTGTGGGAAAATTCAGTTAAACAGCGTTTAACGGACTAAATGCGCTAGTTATAATATTTTCTCCTCACTGTGCCATCACAGTTTGAGGCCGTGTGTCATCTGTTTGCAGGATGACTGCAGACTGCATTAAAGGGGAAATGGAGGCTCTCAGATAAATGAAAAGTGAGCTGTCCATCCAAAAACATGAGGTTTAACCATTAAATGGTAAATGGCCTGTATTTGTATAGCGCCTCTAAAACTCTCAGGATGTCCAGGATGACTGAGAACAAGTGAAACTATCTAGTAGCTGTCAGTAACCATATAATAATAATAATAATAATACATTTTATTTATAGTGCACTTTACATTTCAAAAGGAATCTCAAAGTGCTACAGAGCATCGGTTATAAACAATCACAACAAACAATCCATTTAAAACCATCTAAAAATTTATAAAACAGCAAATTACAAGCTGTATATATAAAAAAGAAAAAAAAGTGTAACACAACTACATCATAAGATTACTCTAAAAAGCCTTATTAAACAAGAATGTCTTAAGACCTTTTTTTAATTTTAATAATTAAAACTCTCAACAGACTAAATAGTGCAGAAAAGCAAAAATAATCTCACAACTTTGGGTGTTGAGATTTATTATTATTATTTTATTTTTATACCCGACTCCGGATAAGCGGGAGAAAATGGATGGATGGATATTTTTATATTTATTAGCCGCATCGGCTCCTAGTGGGTGGAAGTGGAGATTAGCTGCGTTTGACTGTTGATTCGTGTGTTTTTATTTCTGCAGTGAGCCATAAAACTCACCTCACTCACCTGGAGTTTGTTCTTCAAAACTCGTATTAAATCCACGTTGACAGTATTTTTCATTGCAGGATGCAGTTTCCATGACTTTAACATGAGTAAATTTAGTTTGGCACATGGGTTTGTTTACTTTTTGCCACTGCACGTCTGCACAGTGAGAGAGGGAAGGGGGAGACACGCTGCTGCACTCAGGGTCTCTGCAGGAGCGACAGACAGGTGATCAGCAGGTTTAGTTGGCTCTGAAAGGCGTTCATCAGAATTTGCACATCATGTTTTTTCCGTTAAAGTCATACTTTAGAACGCCTCCACAGCTGCATATTTTCCATGATTGCACGGTATGCCCAACCCTAATATACCCATCTGTATTGTGTGGGGAAAAAACACTGTGCCCTTTTTATAAGACACACCGTGATCACGTGATGAATTAATGCCGAGCTCCGGACAGGAACTATATTGAAAATAAAAGTAAACACGGGCTTAAGTTTTGTTTTGTAAACAGAATCAGCTGAGATGATAAACTGGAGAGATGCGGTGCTCCAGGAGCTTCTCTCCTTTAGAGCTGCAGCTCAGATCATCTGACAGTTAACAGGGACGGTGGAGGACAGACACCTGCAGCTGATTGGGAAAAAAACTTAAGGAGCGCGGCTTTGATAGCAATAAAAAGCAAGCTGTGTTTGTGTGTGACTGCTTATGTGTCAGGTAGAGTTTTGGACTCCTCCCCTCTCCTGGGACATCTTGTGATGCTATAACATCTTGACCTACACTCGCCCTGCCTCAATTTCTGCTGGTGGGTGATACCTCGGTCTGCCTGCATATTTGCAGCTCTCGTATGTGGGGCTGAAAGGTTTTTTTTTTGCTGCTGTCAGCTAGCTCCTGGTGGCTGCTTGGAGGGGCCTGGACCCTGGGCTCTGGCAGATCTCTGGCGGGGTTGGGCGCCCTTGGATCATGGGCTGCTGAGTTCCGAGCTCAGTCTACCTTTAGGTGGGTGGCTTCAGGCTGGGCTGGGGGCTTGCCGTCGTCATCTCCTGGGCCTCTGAAACGGCTGCTGGTTGCCCCCCCCCGGGAGAGCCTCTGCGCCCATTGGGAGAGGGGTTGGGGCTGCTCCGGTGGCAGTCTCTCTGGGGTCCCCGCGCTCTGGGGAGACCTTGGGATCTCAGGGCTTGGATCTCCTCCATCCTCCATGGATCTTTTGGGGCAGGTCTGTGGCCCCTCACACTCACTATTTGACATTCCTCTCTAGAGAAACCTTACGCCTGTACACAACACAGGTGCTCACATGGTGCTCTCAAAAGTATGGGCTTGGGTGTTTTTAACACACAACCTAAGGCTGTGGTTGGCACTATATGCACTAGGACAGGGCTACTCAAATGGCGGCCCGCGGGCCCTCACCAGGTGGCCTACCTGACCCTATCCCCCAACCACCAACAGAAAAAACCCAGTTAAAAACAGTTTTTGTGTGCGAGTTTCAAAATTCCCACACTGATATTGCACTTGAACGCAACACCATCTTAGCAACCGCAGACATATATACGTAGACACCCCGTGGACTGGCACTGCCTATTGGAGCTGCCCATCTATGTATTCATGTCTATGTCTGCAATAAAAACACACCTTTGGGACGCCGCAGCAGCAAGACTCTCTGGTTTCAACTTATGCTTAAAATGCGGATTATAAACTACACACCCGTTTTATTTTTGTTAACAGACCAAATAAAACCGGAGTTATACTAAAATAATTAAACTAAGTATGGGTTCAGTAGCGTTTTGTTGCTGAGGGAGAGGATGGCTGCTGCGCGATCTGACAGCAGGTGTCAAAAGGTGCGCTGAGGCGCTGTCACGGAGCGGAGAAAACACTGAGACAGACATTGACGGCAAAACTTTAGATATTGGAGCGATCTGTGACAGATAAATAGTTACTTCTCTGTAGTTTAGTGGTTTTATATATAAAGGAGGATGAGAAGGATGGATGTCCAGCAGACAGATCAGTTGTTTAGCTGGAAGACGGGAAAAGGAGACCTGCAGCTGGAGTCTGAGGCCAAAGCGCAGCAAGCGTTTTATTCGTGGACGGAAATGACGGGAAACGTGGGTTTAGACATAGACATTGATAGACCCCTCGCGACCGCTATTGCCTATGGGCGCTGACGAGCGGTGGCGCCGCCATCTTGGATCGGTCGCGCCCCCCCTCCCTTTGCAGAGACATTGAAGTGTCAGAATGTTAAATCAACCATAACTCCTTGAATACTGACCCGATTTTGATGCGGTTTTTTTCTCTGTAAACTTCACACATGTAGCTCTGATACAGGACACATGTTTGAGCATTTTTAATACATAATGGGTTTGCTGTGGGTACATATGGGATTCTTATCCACTGCCTAGTGACAAAACCTATAGAAAAAATGGATCAAACACATAAAAATCACAGTCAAACAATGAGAATCTAAATAATTCAAAAAGGACTATATATCAGGTGTGAGATCTATGGTAGATATTTAAAAAACCCATTTAATATATGAAAGAGAAGCAGAAAGTACTACTCAGCCATTTTAATAAACAATATATACAATATAATTCTTATAATTTAAATAAATGAGTGTTTCATATACATATAGTACCAATATAACTCAAAGAGAGGGTGAGAGAGACAACAACTAAAACAAAGTCTGAATGACAAGAAATCGACAAACCATCTGTCAGAACTGACTGCTTAGTGATATTCTGGTTCTGTTGTATATTTGTGTGTAGCTGAACCTATAATGCTCCACCTGTTAGAATAAAATTGTAAGGCTTGTTTTCAATACTCAGACATAAATTCTGATTACTTCACAGCCGAACAGCACACGGGGAGAAAGAGAGAGAAAAAAAGAACTAACTGTTTAAAGGAGTTAGTTTTATTTGTTTTGTCTTAATTTATCTCTTACTTATGTTGAGAATTTTTTAAAATAGTAATTGAAAGCTGTTATCTGGAGCTCCCCTTCTGCAGTTTAAGCGAGGTGAGTTTGACCACGTGGTGCTGCCTTCTCTTCAGAACCACAGACTTAACCAATGAGATCAAGTCTGACAGCCGTGGCATCCAGCATGACAGCTACACATCTGTGTTTAGTTTGGTTTTTCTGGCCCAGCCCAGCCTCATCATCCACCAATCACAGCCTCCTGTAAAGGAATAGAAACATATTTAATATATTTGCATCAGTAATTTCCAAAAGTTAAATTGGACATTAAGATTTGCTTTGTATTGTGTGTGGAGTGGGAGGGGCAAAAATAGAGTCTCTCTGAGGTACTTGTTTTTATATGCTGAAGTGAACAAATTTTAACTTTTAACCAGTAGCGTGTGGACATTTCCATATTGTGGGGACATTTGGCTGGGCATCACAATGACAAAATGCCCTAAAACGTGGTTTTAGAGGTATGGTGTGAATACGCTTTTGGTTTAGGTTAGGGTTAGTGTTATGATGTTTAAATACTCACATCATCAGGGTGAGGTTAGTCTCTGGGAGGTCACAGACAGGCTCTCTTTGGCTCTTCTGGATGTAGTTCTGCACTTTTCTGCTTAAAACAAACAAACATAATGTTTGACAATAATATACTGTTTATAGTACACACCTGTGGTTCTCAGTTTACATCAGGGGGCCTCTGGTGCTGTGAAAACTCTGGGGCACCTAGACATGATTCTTAGGACGTTTATTAAAATAAATTAATTTTTGACAAATATTATCAAGACAAGGTATGTAGGGATAAGTATTACACTCTGCCTTGTGATTGATAAAAGGATATGTACATTTATGAATGCTGATGGCCTTATGATACACTTACTGTTTGAAGGAGAACTAGGAAGCTGAAGATGAAACAAACTCCATCTGACACAGCCCAGTTCTAATCATAATAAATCAGCTGCAGGAAGCCTCACACTTCTTCCTCACATCTTTTGTGGGAAAACCTAGAAAACAAAAACATGCAATTTGCAGATTAGTGTCTACCAATATTGTACAAAGGAGGTCAATGCTATTTTCTTAATTCCTCTTGTGTTATTCCTACTCTTCTGTTTACTTCTTTAAGTAAGATTTCTTCTTTAAGATTTCTTAGAACCTTTCTTTAACATAAAACTGCATTTCTATTGATAATGAACTAAAACTCCTCAAAGGGTAAAACCAGGAAAAGGTTCTGCACAGCAATCCTCTTTAGCATGTTAGCTAACTATTCTCCAGTCAGAGGGGAGGGTGTGAGACATGAGCTATCTGATACCAGAAAGATTTGTTTGATTTCTACAGCAGCATTCTTGTCAGCTGTAACCTAAGTCAGTGTTTTGGAATAAATGATTAATAGTCTCATTTAGCCTTCATTTTCAGGAGAACACCAGCAGTAAACATGTAGCTAACGTTAGCTAACAAGGAGGTGCTGCTGGTGGACACAAATATAGTACAACAAAGTTATATTTACAAAATACAAACAACAAAAATGCTCGAACTTACTTGTGAAAGTTATCCCCCGAACCATGGTCTCAATAGTCCACCGATTAGAGCAAGAATAAACTGCACAGAGCTCAGGCATCATGTTTACTGCTGCTGTTATGGTTCGTGCCGGAAGCCCGACCGACCTAAGATGGCGGCCGCATTTCCTGCGCCCGAGCAGCCAATAGGGGGTCTATCAATTATTATGTCTATGGGTTTAGAGGTGGCGAGCGAATGAAGAGGTGGAGAATGAGGGACAAATGTGTCCTTGTTAAAAAGTCTCTGAAATACAAAAAAGCACAAAATAAGCTGTAAACACACTATATTGGACCGCATACATGACAATTTACCCCATAACTCACTGTTGCTGCATCTTCTTTTGTTTTCTGGAGGCTTCCCAAAAAAATTCTAAAATCCGCTTTTAATCCAGCTTGGATGGAAAAATATGTGTGACAGTGAGCATCCTGTCACTGGATCCCGATTGATCATGCACCTGCTTGGTCACAGGATATCCGATTGGCTGACTGGTTAGCGCGCGACTCTCACCCAGGGAGTCTGAGGTTCGAGTCCCGCCTGAGCCCTTGTTTGTCCACCTTGCCACATATGTTTATTTTGCAGAGCTGCTATGCTATTATTGTTAATTTTCATTTAGTAGCTGCGATCGAGTCAATGCAGGTTAAAAACCATAAAAATGTTTGTATTTCCAGCTCTGCAACTGTTGAATTGATGCAGATCATTAAAACAATAAGTGCATTGCTGTTATTTTTAGTTGTATTTGTAGTAGTGGTGGAGGTAATAATATCAGTCAAAATATTAAAATTTAATATTTAAATGTTGTCAGTAAAATACATAATAAAGATTTGGGTATCCAGCCCTAAGCTGGTCCACGATTTAGAAATCTGGCCCAGTAGAGAAAGTAATTGAATAGGCCTGGTGTACAGGAATATCTATGCAGAGTATGGACTGGAAGCCCCAAGGTCAAAGTGGGAAACACCCCCTAAGGTGATAGAGAACGAGCAAGCCAAGATCCTGTGGGACTTTCAGATCCAGACCGACAAAATGGTGATGGAGAACCAACCGGACATATATACACTGCTCACAAAAATTAAAGGAACACTTTTTTTATTGGGCCTGGCATGAAATCAATTAAACCTGTCTGATAATTTTCTGGTTGATTAAGCAGCTGAGGGCATTGTTAATCACTTTCAGCTGTATTGGTGTTCATGGACTTAACAACAGGTGCACTAAAGTGGCAACAATTACAAAACCCTCAAAACAGGACTGGTTTAACATGTGGAGGTCATTTCAAGTTTCTCCCTCTTGATCTTTTTTGGCTGGTTTTCCACTCGTGCTAGTTTTGGCTTGAGTAATTATCTCTACTGGCAGCATGAGGCGATTCCTTAACCCTACAGAAGTTGCACAGGTTGTTCAACTCCTCCAGGATGGCACATCCACACGTGCTGCAGCAAGAAGGTGTAATGTGTCTCCCAGCACAATCTCGAGGAGATTTCAGGAGAATGGCGGTTATTCTCGGAGAGCTGGACAGGGCCGTGGAAGGTCCACAACCCATCAGCAGGACCGATACCTGCTCCTTTGTGCAAGGCGGAACAGGCTGAGCACTGCTCGTGCCCTACAGAATGACCTCCAGAGGGCCACTGGTGTGAATGTCTCTACCCAAACAATCAGGAACAGACTTCATGAAGATGGCCTGAGGGCCCGACGTCCTGTAGTGGGCCCTGTGCTCACTGCCCAGCACCGTAGAGCTCGACTGGCATTTGCTCAAGAACACCACAATTGGCAAGTCCGCCACTGGCGCCCTGTACCTTTTACAGATGAGAGCAGGTTCACCCTGAGCACCTGTGATAGACGTGAAAGAGTCTGGAGAAGACAAGGAGAACGTTATGCTGCCTGCAACGTCGTTCAACATGACAGGTTTGGTGGTGGGTCAGTGATGGTCTGGGGAGGCATATCCATGGAGGGACGCACAGACCTCTACTGCCTAGGAAATGGTGCTCTGACTGCCATAAGGTATCGAGATGAAATCCTTGAACCTTTTGTCAGACCCTACGCTGATGCAGTAGGTCCTGGTTTTCTCCTAATGCACGACAATGCACCTCATGTGGCAAGAGTATGCAGGCAGTACCTGGAGGATGAGGGAATTGAAACAATTGAATGACCTTCACGATCCCCTGACTTAAACCCAATAGAAAATCTGTGGGACATTATGTTTCGGTCCATTAGGCGGCGCCAGGTTGCTCCTCAGACTGTACAAGAGCTCAGGGATGCCCTCACAAGACATCATCCGTTGTTTCATTAGGAGCATGCCCCGACGTTGTCAAGCATGCACACAAGCTCGTGGGGGCCACACAAGATACTGAAAAGCATTTTGAGTTGCAGAAATTAAGTTTTTCAAATAATGGACTAGCTTGCCACATCTTCATTTCACTCTGATTTTAGGGTGTCTACACAATTGAGCCCTCTGTAGGCTGAAAACTTTTATTTCCATTAAAAGACTTGGCATCCTTTTGTTCCTAAGACATTGCCCTGTTGTTATTTGTATAGATATCCAAATTCATATTGAGATCTGATGTATCTAATGTGTTTCTTTAAAGTGTTCCTTTAATTTTTGTGAGCAGTGTAGTTAGAAGGCCAATATTAAATGTTGATTTCACTTCACTGTTCAGTGGGAGCTGAACCTCAGTAAAAAGTTGTGTGGGAAGTTGTGAGGGCTCATGGAAATGTAAACGTATTACCATTGTTTTAGTGTTAATTTTTTAGACAAGAATGTATATCACTAACGGAACAAATCAGAGCCGGGCGGGGGGCGGAGCAAATGACCGGGCCCTTAGACCCAAATAATAAAGGTCACGATAACATGATTTTAAAATAGTTGATGTTTCTGGAAGATGTCAAGAACACCGAGGGATTATCAAATCCACCCAATGGTGTGTGGCTTCTCTTCTCCACGTTTAAGTCACGCTGCGTCCTGCAGGTAAGCGGGGGGAAAACCAGTGGAGGCACAATTTGGCTTTCTTTTAAGGTGAGCCTGGGCGGGGCGCACAGGTGCTGAGTGTTTGAGAGGAGGCAGGAAACAAACAATCTGGTGCAGCCACAGGCTGTCACAACTGAACATTCTCCCTCTCCTGATATTATATCTCATTTTCTTTAACATAGAATGTGCTACTACTAGTTCACCTGTTGAATTAATTATAGATTCACTCAGATAAAGACAATAAAGTTTCTATTACTAAATAGAATTTCTACTAAAAAATCACAGTGTAGCCATAGAAACACTACTTGATATATATGGTGTGTGTTGGTATATGTGTGTGTGTGTATGTGTGTGTGTGTGTGTGTGAATGTGTGTGTGGGGGGGTATGGGTGTGTGTGCGCGTGTTGTGTGTGTATGTGTGTGTGGGGGGTGTGGGTGTGTGTGTGTGTGTGTGTGTGTATGTGTATATGTATGTGTGTGTGTGTGTGAATGTGTGTGTATGTGTGTGTGGGGGGGTATGGGGGGGTATGGGGGTGTGTGCGTGTGTGTGCATGTATGTGTGTGTGTGTGTGTGTGTGTGAATGTGTGTGTTCTTGATCTTCAGTAGCAAAGTGAGGACATTTGCCCGGTCCTCACTTTGGTGCAATCTTCCAGAGCTCTACTTGTTAGTTTTATAGATATGGTGTGAATTAAGTTTAGTTAAGGTTAGGGTTAGGAATAGATCAGCATTGGTTATGGTTTGGGTTAGGGTTAGGCATAATACGGTCACAAAAATGTACAAAAATAAATGGAAGTCAATGGATGGTCCTCACTAAGATGGTTAGACGAGAATGTGTGTGTGTGTCTGCTCTGTCTTCTCAATCCCCAGTGAGTCGTAGCGGATGGCTGCTCATACTGAGCCGGGATCCTCTGGAGGTTTCTTCCTGTTTAAAGGGAGTTTTCCTCTCCACTGTCGCTACATGCTTGTTTTGTGTGAGGATTGTTGTAAACACACTGACACTAGTCAGTGTCTTGATGCAAATCTGCTGGGTTCCTTATATAGGAAACTTTTTACTGATTGGCTTAATGAACAGAACTGTATTAGAATGTTTACTGTGTGAAGAGCCTTGAGACGACTCTTGTCGTGATTTGATGCTATAGAAATAAACTGAACTATGAGCAAAGCAATTCCCCCTCTTTAACCCTGCTGATTATAACACTTATTTAAAAGTGACTGCTAAGCTACCCAAATTAAAAACAGTGGAATTTGGTCAGTTAGAAAACAAAATGTAATAATTTATCAGTAACATCTAAAAACTAAATTATTTACAGACTTTGTCAATCATGCTATCCCAGAAAATACTATTTCAGTGTCTTGCAAAAGTATTCTTATTGATTGGACTGGATTTTATTTAGGGCTATCATAGTACAGGGGGCTGAATACAAATGCACAATTTGTTTCAAATTGTGAAAACCATTTAATTTGATTTCATTTATAAAGCACCTTCCACCACCTCAGCAGAAGCCCAAGGTGCTGAACACAAGCATTTGATAAAAAACAACATTCAATAAAAACATGCAGTAAAACAAAACAGTAAAACAGTAACAACAAAAAACCACAAAAAAGGGGCACTCTAATAAAAAAAAAAAAACACGTATCAATTTCATAATTATACTACTTTGTATTAGTCCATAACAAAAATATAAATAAAAACATGTAAATTTGTAGTTTTAAGGTTTCAAATTTGTAAAAGTTCAAGGGGTTGAAATACTTTTGCACAAATATTTAAAAATGGTCCATCTTCCCAAAAATCAATGAAACCCAAATGATAAATACTTACTACTCTGTGGCCAAAACCTTTACACTATTTAAAATTGGAGTTATGAGTTTTTAGAGGAGAAAGCAAAGAAACATTAACACACATTTTCCTTGGCACTTTGGGAAGAAATTCTACCTTGTTAAAGGCAGGACAGCAGCAGCTCAGGAGGTAGAGCGGGTTGTCCATTAATCAGAGGGATGTAGGATTGATCTTGGCTCCCTGTTGTGTCCTTGGCCAAGACACCTAACCCACCTTATCTGCTGGTGGTGGTCGGAGGGACTGGTGGCACCTGTACTCGGCAGCTCCGCCTCTGTCGGTGCGCCCCAGGGCAGCTGTGGCTACAATGTAGCTCATCATCATCACCAGGGTGTGAACATGTGAATGACTGTGAAGTAAAGCTTTTTGGAGTCCTGAATGGTTCAGGTCATGTTACATTTTATCATTAAAATTTGATCATAACATTGCATTGGTTCCATTGCAATTCATTCATTCCTAGAGCCCACTGCAAATGTACTGATTGATGAGTCATCCACACCATTAATACTAATGGGCTTGATACTAATAGAATACTGATATATGGTAGATTTTTAGCACAGCGCGCACGCACACACACACACACACACACACACACACACACACGCACACACACACACACACACACACACACACACACACACACACACACACACATATAATATTGAGAAACAGGAAGTACTACTCATTCATTCAAATAAATGATTAATATATACCATATTCAATGTTATACATACACATTTATATATAAGAACACATACAGAGAAAGAGAGAGACAGACAGACAGAGAGACAGATATTATAGTTAAAACAGAGCATCCCTAAAAGAGGTGCTTCCTTTCTGCAGTTCAAGAGAGGCAACATTCATATATCATATGATATGTATGGCGACACTGGCCCTGTGGTGCAGAAGCACTGCCCCTTCAGACAGGGAGCCGGTAGGTGGCGCTGATATAACCGGAAGTGAGCTTCCGTGAGGGACCAGAGAAGAAGTGCTGCCGGAAGTGTTGCCGTGGCTCGTGGATCTTCAGCAGCGTGGTCGCGGACTTACACAAGAGACATGACTCAGCTGGATAATATCAAGTAAGTGGAACCGATTCCTTAAAACCAGAGCTGTTTTTGAGGTTCCTGAACCGAGCCATGACCCGGGTACCGAGGGGTAGTGATGGCCAAAAGCCAAGTGACCTGGAAACGCCACCTTACCCTGCTGATGATCAGCTCTGTCCACTTCTCAGGTCTAGACGGACATCAAATGTTCTAATCTGTCTTAGTCTGTCTCACCTACAGCAGAACCTTGTTCGGCTCGGTTCCAACAGTTAGGCAGCAATATGTCTGATGACGTTTTAGGCGCCTTTCGTGTTTTGGGAGGTAAAGTTCATTAGTAAATGAGTAAAAACTGACTCTGGGGGCTTATGAAACCATATTATTTATAAAGCACGATATGGAGAATGAGAGCTGACCAAAGTGCTCAAAACATAGCAAGAGCAAAACTCGAGAGAAAACCTGAGGACAACTAAAAAGGCATAAAATTTGATCCTAAAAGGCATAAAAAGATAAAACAATATTAATGCACGTTGTAAGAAGTGACAATAGAATATTCCAATAGCTAAGAACAAGGAGTAGGTATAAAATTACTAACATATCAATGTTATTTTTGAATAGCCTCATTGAGAAACGCTGATGCTAGCTAGTGCTGGGTATTGCGGCCAATTTCCTAAATCGATTCGATTTCGATAAGGCTCTGAATCGATTAATCACGATTCGATTCAATTCGATTCAATTAAGTCTGGTCTGAAATAATGAAAATGTTGAGGTCGAAAACGACGTTTCTATCGTTTATACGAGCTCAACGAGTAAATTTGAAATACAACACACATCAGTGGTATTGGTTACTTATTTTGTCTAATTTTTAAAATATTTTTATTCCTTAAAATGTGTATATATATTCAACATTTTTGAATTTTTAATCTTTTGAATTTTAAGTATTTCTATTTTGTTTTCTTGTTGTTTACTCTTAATTTTTAACATTTACTCTCCTTTTTTGCTTCTGTAATGAATATTGAGAGACAGCAGGCTCAAATCGTGGCGGTGGCTGCCAGTCACGGACAGCCACGATAACAGCCAGCAGCAGCCGCGAACAGCCAGCTACAGCCACCTCATTTCCGACGGCAGTCACGGACAGCCACGATGACAGCCAGCAACAGACAGCTACAGCCACGTCATTTCCGGCGGCAGTCACGGACAGCCACGATGACAGCCAGCTACAGCCACGTCATTTCCGGCGGCAGTCACGGACAGCCACAATAACAGCCAGCTAAGCCTTGTACAGTATGAGTATTCACAGAGCAATTTTTCTGTAATGGTACTGATTTTCTTTCAATAAACAAAAAAGAATAAAAAATAACAGCCAGCTACAGCCACGTCATTTCCAGCGGCAGTCACGGACTGCCACGGGATTTTCAACGCCAGACACGGACAGCCCAAAGACTGTATATATAAGCCACGAGATTTGCAACGAGATTTTATTATTATTGAGTTTAACTTAACAATTTTATTTACATAACTAGAATTACCACAGACTACGTTTGCAACCTTGCAAGGAGAGTTTATTTTTGTTTTATTTGTGTCTTTATGTGGTTATGTTGCCTAAACGTGTGACTTCATATTCAATATCAGTACTTCATGTTTAATGATGTTAAAAAACGAGGCTGACACGGGAATTAAAGTAGAAACTCTAGGAAAAATTAACAATCAACCGGTTGCAAGCAATTTTTGGTCTAAATGTTGTGGCTGTCCGTGACTGCTGCCGGAAATGATGTGGCTGTAGCTGGCTGTTGCTGGCTGTCATCGTGGCTGTCCGTGACTACCGCTGGAAATGACGTGGCTGTAGCTGGCTGTTGCTGGCTGTCATCGTGGCTGTCCGTGACTGCCGCCGGAAATGACGTGGCTGTAGCTGGCTGTCATCGTGGCTGTCCGTGACTGCCGCCGGAAATGACGTGGCTGTAGCTGGCTGCTGCTGGCTGTTATCGTCGCTGTCCGTGACTGCCGCCGGAAATGACATGGCTGTAGCTGGCTGTTGCTGGCTGTCATCGTGGCTGTCCGTGACTGCCGCCGGAAATGAGGTGGCTGTAGCTGGCTGTTCGCGGCTGTAGCTGGCTGTTCGCGGCTGCTGCTGGCTGTCCGTGACTGGCAGCCACCACCACGATTTGAGCTCGGCCCTACTGTGAATATCATTGCTGCTGTGACACCAAACCTTCCCCACTGAGGGAAAACAAAGGGATTTTGTATTCTATTTCTATTCTATTCTTCCATCTGTAGCCTTTCCATTTACTGTTTTTAAGTCAAATGTTTTTTAACGGGCCAATGTAGGTCAGCCAGAATCTGTTATGTGTCGACACCTATCAGAGTTGGCTAAAACCAGCTGCCTCATTTTGCATTTTCTGGAATCTGGCTAGACGGGATGCGTTGAATATGGAACACGGAAACTCTGGGGACTCCTAGTGTTTAGAGGTGGCGTTGCAACAACAGAACACATTTTCCAGCCGGCAGGATGTTGTTTCACTGCTGACACATTAAGTGACCAAACAGCACCATGTCCAGTGATGAATCGTACAGCGTAAGGACTAATTTCTACTAATAAGTTTATTTTACAATAGTATTTACTAGGGATGCAACGGTACGCGGTAAAATTCTGGACCGTTCGGTCCTCCCTGCACGGTTCAATCTACCCTCGTGTCCCGCGAGACTTCGGTTTTGCCATTATTTTCGCGCTGGTCCTTTATTTCATGCTTTACACAGCACCAGGGTGCGTTTGTCTGTCCAGGCAGATGAATTTCATTCCGTGTGCCTGCTCTAGTCTCGTCTGAAGCTGCTCACAGCAGACCCCCTCCCTACCCGCGAGTAAATATCCAGTCACAGGTTTGACCCGCCCCACTGAGCTGAAAGTTTGAGCAAAACAAGCGCTACAAAGATAAACTTAGCCACGGCGACATGCGACGCGCCGTCTTCAAACAAACCTTCCGTGTGGGAACATTTCTGGTGTGCAGTTGAATATAAAGAGGAGGAGAGAAAACGGTGAACTCAGAGGCTCACTTTTTTTGACGCCACAACCCCTCACACAACACACTCCCGAGTTGGGACCTTCCTTGGACATCCTACAATTCCGAATTACGCGTCCCTCCCGGTCCCGCTTCGGTCGCCCTAGTCTCTCACTGACACCACATTGAAAAGGCGTTTTAAAAGTGACATTTCTGTTGGTCTCTGAACATATTATTATACACTGGACTACAAGTAATACATCTGAAAAGTTATATTATTGCGTGAATAAAATAAAGTTTGGAAATTTCAGATTTTCTTTTCTACAATTCAAAGTGGACCGAAACCCTGACCCAAAAACCGAGGTACGGACCGGACCGTGGGGAAAGTGGACCGTTGCATCCCTAGTATTTACCGCTAGAACATCGTATGGGCTCAGAATCAGCTGCTTGACTTTAGGGCTGAAACGAATCATCGAATGATTCGTTTTTTACTGATTCGAGGCTTCCTTAAATGTGCGCACCACAGCCTGAACACATTTTACTGGCACACTGCATGATAATCTGGTAAAAGGCAGAAATGGTACTAAATTTGGGATCAAAAGTGAACTACAAGCAGATTGGCTAATGCTAACGCTAGTGGGTAGCACACTCACGATTAAGTGGACTTCTGAAAAAACTAAACTAAGAATGGCTAAACTCTACAAGCGGAAGGAAAATCCCCACCATCCCATTTATTTGTAGATGTCTGCAGACTGCAGTGGTATGGGGCAGACTCGTAGCAGCTACCTGGAGCCAGGTAATGATGTAAGGCAGAGTCGAGAAGATGGTTTATAAAGATCAATTTATTACTATGTTCGATAGGGCTGCAACAAGCGATTATTTGGATAATCGATGAATCGGATGGGGTCTCGACTCGATTAGTCGGATTAATAGAATAGAATAGACTTTATTGATCCCTCAGTGGGGAAATTCACTTGTCACAGCAGCACCATCACTCAAAAGGTAATTAGAAGATAAAAAAAAGCAAGGATACATGTATACATAGGCAGTAATCTAGTTTTGTAATCTTAGATTACTAAAAAAACCACAAATAAAAGATGAAAACAAACTTGGTACCAACACTATGCAGCATACTGTAAGAGACACAGACAACAATGTGAAACCGGTATTGCACAAGTATAGAACACATGAATATTGCATTGGTGTTATTGTGTACCAGGATGATACCAGTACAGCTTAAACTGAACAGTTATACACTTTTACAGCAGAGGGGATGAAGGATCTGCGATAGCGCTCAGTTTTACATCTGTTAAATGTTCCTTAAACAGGAACATTTAAAAACTGCTAGGGAAACATTTTTTCTCTCCTTCATTTACTTTATTTAAAGGGGTCAGCACCTATAATCAGAGTATCCGCGGAGTCTTGAAAAGTCTTAAAAGTCTTGAAATTGATTTAAGGAAAATTAAGACCCTTGAAAAGTCTTAAAAAGTCTTAAATTGATATAGTAAATTCTTAAATTTTGTTAGTATTGGCGTGAATTTAAACGTTCGTCTCATACATCATAGGGCAGCAGTAGCTCAGGAGGTAGAGCGGGTTGTCCAGTAATCGGAAGGTTGCAGGTTCGATCCCGGCTCCGGCCAGAGAATGCTGCTGTGTGTCTTTGGGCAAGACACTTAACCCGCCTTGCCTGCTGGTGGTGGTCGGAGGGACTGGTGGCGCCAGTGCTCGGCAGCCTCGCCTCCGTCAGTGCGCCCCAGGGCAGCTGTAGCTACGTTGTAGCTCATCCCCATCAGCGTGTGAGTGTGTGTGTGAATGGGTGGATGACCGATTGTGTTGTGAAGCGCCTTGGGGGGTTGTAGAACTGCAGAACTGTAGAACTGAGAATTGCCGTTTATGAAGCCAAATATGACGTTCGCGTGAATCGAAGAGTTTTTGTTTTTAGGAGGAGTGGGTCTTCGCTCGTTCACACACCATCTTTGTTAGTGGGTCACGAGTCGTTATCTGACCAATCACAGTCGGGCAAAAAGACGCTGAGCTAGCGCGGCAGCACCCGAACCACCAAAACAAACTTCAGCGAGCACGGAGGACAGGTGAGCACGATGGAGAAAGACTGTAAAGACTCGTAAACTAGACGTGTTCAGAGAAACTCTTGACGGTATTCGTTGTTTCTGAGTCTTTTTTTTTTCGTGTCACGACGCGGAGTCTGATATGAAACGGAGCAGAAAATCCGAGTCACAGAAAACATGTTGGTCAAAAGCAGGTTTCCCAGTAAATAGACAGGTTCATGCTAAAACCCAAAGGAGATTCTAACACAGACAAGGTGCTGGGGTTGTGTTTCAGATACAGACAAGCTAAACCCTTTTAAAACGAGAGAATTTAATAAAATCCTTGGTTACTTATTCTCAGAATTTTGAGGGGAAAAAAGTAACTAAGGAACTCTCAGGTTAGATCTGAATTTTTTCAGAGATTAAAAATCAGTGATGTTTTTTTTTTCTCTTCCCTACATATCTACTAATAGAGATTTGAAATTAAGAAGAAATAAACTTGCAAAAAAGTATGGATTTTTTTTAATGGGATGTTGATATTAGTGGAAAACTAATTCAAAATTAACATAAATGGATCCTAAAAGTGTTACAGGTACTTTAACTATCATTCTGTTGTGGAAAAGCTGCTTAAACCTGCATTTTTATTGTGGGTCTGTCTGTATTATTAAAATGAGTTGATGGTTTAAATAAGTTTAGCTAAAGTTATTCAGAGCCACTGTAGAACGTCAAAGAGCCTGAGTTAAGCTGTGGTAACGAGAGGAGCTGTGAAATAGTCTGAAAGCTGTTTGCTTGTTCAAGTTGAATTCAAATAGAATATATAGTACATGAAATATATAATGATAATAATACTTTTATGTATATTTACAAGTGATGTCAGAGCTAAAAGGCAGAATAGAAGTTTTTTTTTACTTAATCTCATTGCATTAGAATTTCACATGGTCCCACATTGAGTAATCTTTGTCTCACATTTGGTGAGTTGGGATCTGGTCATCCTACTTAAGAATGATTTCAGTATTTTAGAATATTGTCAGATGTGTTCTGTGAATTAGTCTCATAGTAATTGTTAATATGATCTCTAGTAATTTTCTGATCAATTCTACCATTATATTTTTCAGTTTTTTTGAGCAGAGTGACTGTGGTAGAAAATTGTTTGCATTTTGCAAAAAATCACATTGATGATGTTTTAAAGTGATTCTAACGGGTTATTGTTGCAATAAAAGTATGTAAATGTCAGGTCACTACAAAACCCAGTAGATGCATAGATGCTAATCTGCAGCATATGAGGTTTCGGGTGGGCGGGGGTTAGTTGTCACCTTTTTCACACCCTCTAAGTTTGCAGGTAATACAATTAGATTCATGTAAACTATTAAAATAAAATGATTTTTTTGTTCTCCTATGCGAGTTGTTTGCTTGCGTTTCCGTACCACGTGACTTGACGTACCATTGCTACAGCCTTGCTGTCCCAAACGTGACGTGTCCCACCATAATGCAGTATTTAAAAAGAATATATTAGTGTTTAACAGTTGATTAGTTCATTGCGATAAAGTCTTGATTTTTATTTTCTAAGGTCTTAAAAAGTCTTGAAAAGGTCTTAAATTTAAGTTTGAAATTCCTGCATATACCCTGATAATACCGTGGATATCTACATCCTATTATAGTCTTTTAGACCAGTGTTCCCCAACCCTGGTCCTCAGGGCGCACTGTCCTGCATGTTTTCCATGTCTCTGCTTCAACACACCTGATCTGAATTGCATCCTCAGGAAGACTTCAAGTGCTGCAGATGCCTGTTAATCACTCATTCATTTGAGTCAGGTGTGTGGCAGCAGGGAAACACTATTGTTTGAAAGTGCAACATGGAAAACATGCAGGACAGTGGGCCCTGAGGACCAGGGTTGGGGAACACTGTTTTAGACCATTAAACTAAATTGTATTGGAAAAATAAATAAAAAATGTGATTGTTTAATCCTTTATTGTGAAGGGCATATTTTCTCGCAAGATCACACGCGATATTTCGGCTGTCTCGGACGCGCGCGGGACTGAGGAGCGCGTTGATTGGTGGAAGGAAGCAGGACGTGGTTTCAGTGTCTCGCTCCATAACAACAAAAGTTATTAATGAACCCGACCTGGCAGTGATCCAACCATGTATTTACGAGCCCGGGCCTCGCCTCGTGTGTAATGGCGTCCTCCTTTGTTGTTGAGTTGGGAGAGAAGCAAGCTCATCCAGGCATCGGCTCTTATGCTGTTGTGAAGCTGGAATACACACACCAATCGGAGTTTTGTCTCCCGTAACATGGATTATAACACGAGTCGTCAACGGTAAGACATAATTTATGCGTTTCACGTTATGAAATGAGCTTTGTTGTGCTTGTTGTGGTTCATATTTGTTTATATTAGGCCATTGTGCCGACATATACAGCCAGAACTCAAGTTCTCGTGTTGGAGTGCGCATGCTCGTGGGGTGCATGTGAGCTAGTTTAAGAAGGCAAGATTAAACAAACTCGTCAATGTTAAATATCGGCTTCTCAGCCAGTGAAAAATCATTAGGAAGCCATTATAGACATGTTTTTAAGTGGAAAGTGAAGATTTCAGGTGATGACCCCTTTAACAGAACAGTATTAGAAAACAGTTCTATATCGTGCAAAACAACATGCTATCACCTCAATTGTCTGACAGCTTTTGAGATATTGAATAATATTTCATTTCTACTGGTAACAATGTAATGGTGGCATGTCTATAATGTATGGGTTGGCAATAATCCAGTTTAAATTATGTTCACAGAAGTGTTTGTGAATACTACAACGACTTGCCATAAACCTGGAGGAATAACTTGAATAGATGTCACACTAGTGTTACGTCTAAAAATAGTTTATCGCATAGAGCATTTTTTTCATCGCACATGCAACATATATGTCCATGTTCTAAATGTGTATTTCCTCATCAAAACACCGGCTTTCTCTCTCACTCTGATCTGCCTCGGTCTGCTCTGCTGCCAGAATTTGACATGTGCCCTGGGCGTTTACCAACTCCCTCAGACTTCACATTCCTCAGATCCTTAAGAAAGAATAATTTCTTCTTAAAACTTATTTCTTAAGAAAATAGATTAAACATTCATTTATTAATATTGTGATATTAATAAGTAAATATACTAATAATCAACCATTATTACTCTTCAAGTAGATAGAATCACTTGTGGTATTCAGGTCTGATATCAGCATAAACAGAAATGTTGATTCATTAAGGTAAAGATTACTTTAAAGCAGTTAAGGCATTAAATCATTTAGAAAAAAAATGTCTTCTTCAATCCTGCAATTGAAAAGAATTGTTTTATGAGACAAAAGGATTCTTTTTATTAAAGCTGATAGATGAGAGTTCGAATCCAAGTAAACTGCAGACTTGAGCTCCCGCAGGTGCGAGTAATCAAATTGTAGAAGCCGCCTTGTGGCCAACGGCGAGGCTGTTGGAATGATAAACCCTGATAATGCAATCTGGTATTCCAGCAAGATCAGGGGTGGAAATTAACTACACAACCAACCGGCCAGCCGGGCCGGTAACTCACAAAAGTTACCGGCCCGGCTGAGAATCTACCGGCCCCGCAGGTCATCTGCTAAAATGAGTAAAAATCACAACTGAACCACCGTTTTAAACATAATAAATTTATTATGTTCATATTTACAATCAGCACTGTATCAGTCTCTGGTACCATAGTGTTGCAGGCTGAATATTTGGCTAATGGTGGACTAGTGGTTTCTCTGAGTCTTTAGTTCCAGATATTGCTCCACCTCAAAGTTCTTCTTAAGCTCGTCCTTATACTACTTGCACATGAAGTCTTCCTCTGGCTCTTTGTCGTCGATCTCAGGAGCAGTTGAAGTCTTTCCATCCATGAAATCAGGACGCCTTCGCCGTTGTACATCATGAAACCATATTTTGATTGCTGGCTTCAGGTCGAAGTTTTTAATCTCTGCCGACAGTAACCGACGTGAGCTGGCCCACACTCTTCCCTGACAGGCTGGACCGCCAGTCACTCTTTATCATTTTCATGTGCAGACAGTGTCAGCAGCAGGTCCACAAGTTGAAGGATGTTGGGGCACTCGTCAAAGTACCTTCGGTTCAGTTCGCACCATGTCACCTTCTTAATGAACTCTAACCAGTCGGGCTGCTGATACACCTTGGATCTGAGTATTGTCCACTCGTCTGCAACTTTGTCTACCGGCACACTCACGTCTTCCAGGACAGGCTTGAAGTGCTCTACCAGGGTGTCAACGGCTGCATCTCCGAAGTCTGAATAAGCACAAAAAATGTAATTATCAAAAACCTAACTCTTTAAAAACCAAGAAGTGTCCATAGCATTACCTCTTTTTATTTAAAAAAATCTGCTGTGATGAAACCTTGTTATCAAAGTAAAATGAGGCTGTGCATAAATTTAAACAAAAAAAACAACCTGCCATGTTTACTTTGTTGGGCCAGAATCCAAAATCTGCAATGTTTGTGGCATGGAGTACCCCTTGTCTCACACCCCCAAACCGGTTCTCCATGTTGGCCACCAGGTCATCGATAAGATTTGGGTGTGATGACTGGAATGATCGACCATCGCCCGACAGCTCCCTCCCCTCAAAGGTTGTCTTGTTGCCGAACGACTGTAGCATGGGACCAGGCCTACAAAGAGAAAATGCAAACTATTGGTTAGTTTAATATAGACTGCTATGAAACAATGAATATATGTTTAGAATACTACTTTTTAATATTGTCTATTTCAGAAGCTGTTGATGGAGACTGCACCAGTGCAATAGAAGTTCAAAACACTTCAACTGCTGACATTTATATTTTATGTGACAACATTAGGGGTGGGTGCATTTCATCGATGTGGCGATGCATCGCAAAGCTTCACGTGAGGATTCAGAATCGATTAATGAACGTCGATGCTTAAAAAAATAAATAACGTGAAAGCCTTGTTGCAAAGCCGGTACTAAATAAAAATACACGTAACCGGAGCCTTAACAAATGTAAGTTATTTGTTTTTGTGTAAGGAAGATGCTTTTTACTGGCGCACAATGTGGTAATCTAGGTGCTGTGGAGGAAAATAGAGGAACCAGCAGAAACGGTCCAAAGTTTGGGATCAAACGCGCAGCTACGGGCAGATTGGCCAATGCTAACTAAGCTAGCGGATAGCAGACTCACGCCGTGGGTTCCAAAAGAACACGATGATCTTGGAACTAAGAATGACTAAACTCTACAAGCTGAAGAAATGTCCCACCATCCTGTTTATTAGTAGCTGTCTGCAGCTATGGAGCAGAGCCACAGCAGCTACCGGGACTCACGACGTTGTTGTTGTTGCTACGAGATTGCACAACACACCGCTCCAGGCCTATGGCAAGCCGTTGTAGTATGTAATTCACAAACACTTCTATCTGTGAACGTAATTTAAACTGGATTATTGCCAACCCGTACATTATAGACATGCCACCATTACATTGTTACCAGTAGAAATGAAATGTTATTCAATATCTCAAAAGCTGTAAGACAGTTGAGGTGATAACATGTTGTTTTGCATGTTATTGAACTGTTTTCTAATAATGTTCTTTTGTTAAATAACGTAAAGGAAGGAGAGAAAAAATGTTTCCCTAGCAGGTTTTAAATGTTTAAAGCTTTCCCTGATCGAAGTTAAGTTGGTCAAAGTGCAAATATTTACACAAGTCATACAGTCATAAAATAAGATTTTGTCTTTGAAAAATAGTTAAATGTAAAAAAAAAAGTATTTACTTACTGAGAGTAGTTTTAGAGGAACTGAGTTAATTGATAGGTTATTTATTTACAAATGTAGACAAAGAAGAAGACAATCAATCTCATATGAAAAAAAGCATTAAAAATGTCAATAATCATAGAATCGTGGCACCAGTAATCGAATCGAACCAACAACCATTAGAATCGAAGAATCGAAGCATCAAAGCTCCCATAATCGAAATCGAATCGTGAAGTACCCTTTTTGGAACACCCCTTGACAACATGAATATGTTCATTTTTACAAAGTTAATATAGTTAAACAGAGTTAACAGATGTCAAACTGTGAGGCCAAGGATATTGTTTAATTTTAAAATTGCGGCTTACTTTCTCTTGTAAGTCAGCAGCACAGTCTTGGTTGACTCTAGGGCTCCATGTAGTGCAGCCATCTTGGTCTTGGTCTTCTGCATCTTGCGTGACAGGCAGGATAGATGTGCCAGGACATCAAACAAGAACCACGCATACTTTATCACGTCCAGGGATGTTGCAGCGCGATAGTAGTTCCGGGCCTTGGCCTGCTGGTCACTTCGTACTCCGGTGGAATCTGGGGACTGTATCTGAAACACAGCAACATGAACACATTTTTATTTGCATGTTATATTTGCATAAATAGAATAGCGTACAAACTTCAATATGCACATTTAATAAAATACACATTTTTTGCTTGCTGTTTCTTTTGAGATTTGACCTTTATCAAAAAGTGTATCCACATTATTCTCACGGCCTGTGATGCTTTGCGCGAAAGATGCTAGCAACTTCCGAACCGCATATGTTTACGTTGAGACGATGCGATTCCTTCATGCTAATCCTCTTTTTATGGGCTTTTAGAGACTGAAAACATGCATGAACACCAGCTGTCACAGCTCAAACGGGACACTGTTACACTCCGTCTGCCTACTGAAACTTAGAGGTGGGGGGGATGATCTTAAAGCCTGGCCAAAGCTAACATACAGTAGCATTTTAGCTACTTTCTGAACTCAGTGGCGTCTGACAGCAAGGCAATAAACAATCTTAAAAGCTCTGAGGCTTATCAGTACCTACATCGTTGTCGGCGTTTTGTTGAAAGAGGTTGGACACAATCTTATTTACTTAAAAGCAGACGTAGAGCCGAGTCAGAGCCTTAAATCCCTCATCACCAAGCCTGGGTTTTAGTTTCTACATCAGGTGAAATGCATACAGCAGGATGGCACTTTTAGGTTAATAACAGCAGTCTAAACACACGTTAAATTATAACTATTAAGAAAAAGTACAAGCGCCAACAGCGCAACGTCTTCCCGAGGCGCGTGACTACATTTTTCGGGGGTAAATATTTTTTAAAATCCTCTTCAAATGTTCAAATAAACTGCTACTAGCAACGAAACCTCACAATGCAAACCAATGAGTATGTGCTACTTCCGGTATCTCACCGGATGTTGCTAGCATCAGCGTTTCTCCATGAGGCTCCTCAAAAATAACGTGGATATGTTAAGTGCTTTAAAACAAATGGACATTTAGTTTTCAGTGCGATTAATGTTGACAAATCATTTTTAAAATAATGCCATTTGAACAGTGCACATAAGGATATACCTGTTCCAGATGTTGAACGATGGCAGAGTACCCTCGCACGAAATGGTCCAAGGCTGTCAACAAGTGTGAGACCCAGCGGGTGCCTGTCGCTCTGGTGGGCATCAGGGGCTTCTTTCCTAGGGATTCGAACGAGGCCTTCAAGTTTGCCCGGTTGAGCGGACTTTAGTGGTAGAATGTGTAGAGTCCTGTAAGGAGCGCATCCAGCTTGTGGCATGGATTCTTCAAGGCAGCATCCTTAAAACTCAGCTCAAGTCTATGGGGCATACAATGAACGGGCAGCACGTGGGGCAGGTCCACTCTCAATCTTGTCACCACGCCACTCTTTCCTCCAAGCATGACTGCAGCCCCGTCTGTTGACATGGCGACAAGTTTCTTCTTCCAGGTGCCTTCCTCCAAACCAAAATCTTCACATACACCGGCTGTTATGGCAGACGTGATGTTTTCAGCATTAGCTTTTGCAACTGCCTCGATACCCAGGAACTTCACACTGATTTGTCCTTTAACTGCTTGTCGGCCGTAGATTATCTCTTCCTCGATGACAGCACTGTCAGCTAGGGATGGGTACCTTTGACATTTGAATCGATACGGTACCAATTCCCGGTACCTATGAATCGATACCGGTACTTCACGGTACTTTTGAGTGTTTAATAATTATTTAAATCTCATTTTTAATTAAAAATTTATTTTTTCTCAATATATAACCATATTTGATAAACATGATAATAAATAACATACAACTGTTTGTATTTTGTCATCGTAGTGTTGTACAAAATTCTTCAATATGAAAACCTTTAACCACAACTGTTTCTAAATGATGCAGAAACTAAAACCCAGCTCCATGTACTCCTATTCCTCTCCTTTCCCCTCTGGACAAATTGTGTGATGGTGCGTCCTTGTAGTATTAGAAACTGCAGTGAACTAAATTTACTGTGTATCTTCATTCATTTTGCCGTTCTTTTTCAAACAGTTGATTTTTCCTACTCGGAAGTCGGAATTTCCGAGGAGGAAGTGAACGCACCATTAGCTGATAGCAATGTTAATGATAGCTAAAATATCAAGCTAACACTATCTTAAACATAAACGTTTATTTTGCTGCTGGAGCAGATTAAGATGATGATGCCTCACTTAGATCCAGGGGTGGAAATTAACTACACAACCAACCGGCCAGCTGGGCCGGTAACTCAGAAAAGTTACTGGCCCCGCTGAGAATCTACCGGCCCCGGCTGGTAATCTGCTAAAACGAGTAAAAATCACAACTGAACCACCGTTTTAAACATAATAAACTTTTATTATGTTCATATTTACAATCAGCACTGTGTCAGTCTCTGGCACCATAGTGTTTCAGGCTGAATACTTGGCTAGTGGTGGACTAGTGGTTTCTCTGAGTCTTTGGTTCCAGATACTACTCCACCTCAAAGTTCTTCTCAAGCTTGTCCTCATACTTCTTGCTCCTCATGGAGAGCAAGCGGGCCTGACCCACGCACATAATAACAAATAACTTTGCTCTCTCTTTATTTTGTAGAACACTTAGTGCAACCTTTTTCAGCTCAATGCTCATTAAATACAAACAACATTTAACCCAAGACTCATTTAATGCAGTTACGTCCTATAAAATCTATAACGTCAAAGATTTTTTAACTGAATGATTCTGACTATATTGAATGAACATCTTACATATTCAGTTAGAATGTTCTCATGGATGTATGGAATGTTAATTTCTACTAGGAACAACAGAATTATAGATATCTGGAATACATATCCAGTCTGCTTAATATATGTTAAAAAGGCCACCTCAGGTTTTTAGGGATTCTGAAACTTAATTCCTACTAGTGCCGTTGTTATATAGGATATCCTTCATTATAATTTCTACTAGTAACAGCATAGCCGTTGATGTTGTCATTTGCAATTTTGATTAATAAGAACACAATTAGAACTATAATCAATGAAAGTAAGGTCCGATTGCTGATTAATACGTGGAATGTTCACATCGATTATGTGACGCACTTTTACTTTCACTTTCATATTTACTACGTCTGCCGCTATTTGCGGCTTTTTTTACATTCCCGCTATGCCTGTCACCATTAGTGTGTTTTTACCATCCTTTCTACACCCACCGTGTCCCGATCATGGTGAAATAAGCCTCGGAGTGCAGCCTGATTACTCTGGTGAAGCACAGACTCTCTATTGCTGCGCGCAGCGTGACTTTATCTCACTGGATGAGTGAGTCTTCATCAGAGGGTGAATATTCCAATTCAGAATCAAAAGTCAACCATTACCAGTCAAAGAACTTTGCCAACAATGAACAGACCTGCCAGCATTGTAAGTTTTTACTCTCTAATATTCGCCCTCTGTGAGCTCCGCTTGTCTCCTCCCTCCGTCGGGAGCGTCCCGGCTGGAGGCGATTTTCAAACTTTATAAACTCTGAAAATTTCACTAGAAACACCCAAAAGTGTTGCTCAGATTTAATTTACACCTTTCCACTATCTTCTAAAGTAATAACTTCATGAGTGATACTATTTGCAGCTGTGGCTCGTTAAACTCTGCAATCATGCTGCAGCGTGGGGCTGTAGCGCCGCATGACGTCACTCACAGCACATAGAAATATACTGAATAGATCTGTTCTTATGGATCAGGTCCATGGTCTCCGATACCCAATCTAGAATTTTCTCTATATCTGTACCAATACAGATGTGAAGATCGGATGGGTGCATCCCTAGTTCCAACACTGCTTTTATGCAGACAGAGGGGGTTGTAAGTAATCCAGCAAAGTTGGAACACCTGTGGGAATTAGTAGCACCAGCTTTCAAGGCTTGATCAACCTCCATTGCTGCAGAACAGCTGTGTTCCCTGAAAAAGGCCTTTTTGTATAAATCTGAAATGTATATTATTTTTCAGATTTGAGTAAACTTACCTTTTTTTTAAACCTCTGGCTGTTCACCACTTAACTTTGTACCATTTCAAGCTATTCATTGGAATTGAATGACTTAAACTGCAATAAATAACTGGAAAAATTGGGGCCTTCTACAACTTTTGACCAGTAGTGTATTTGATTTAAATGTTCATTGCCTCACTGGGTTTGTTTGCTTCCTCAGAAAACCAAAGACCAGGCGCTCTAAGTGGTTTCTGGAGAGCAGAGCACCCAAGCTGACTGAAGATGTGAAGAGTGTCATGATAATGAAGGGAGGGAACACTAGTCAGACCATCACCCAGGCCCTGAAAGATTTTGTAAGTAGAGGTGGGCGGTAAACCGAACATTTACTGACAACTACATTTGACTCTTACGTCATTTTGCCCATGTCTGTGTATTCAGTGTTAAAAAAAAATCAAAAGCTGTGTGTTGGTTGGCAATGTTCACATCCATTTAAGAAGCTGTGGCACGGACCAGGTGGGGTGGAGTCGCGTGACCACATTTAGTTATGTGACTCCACCTCATCCGGTCTGTAACAAGATGGGAAGACTGTTGGTAATGATTCAAATGAGCAGCAACCTAGGCGGAAATGGGCGTAGCCAATCCAAAAGAGATGCGAAATATTCCAAGGATCAAGGTCATATAAAGTTTTTGAGTATGTGACTTCTGGCTTTGGAGTTATTAGCCAAATTGACCTTTGCAACTGCGCCACCTAGTTGTTTCTGTATATGTTTTTTTAAAATCTGAGTAGTGGTAGGGATTTTCTATCAGACTGCCATGTTAGATTTTTCCTGGCATTTTCTGACTCTTGCGCCCAAAAAATAATAATGAAAAATCTGTACAAAAACAATACTAATAATAATTAAAGCTGCAAGCAGCGTCGTTCGGCCCTCGCAGCTCAGCGCCGCTCCGGCCTCCCGTGGCAGCCCGGGGGGACCTGAGCAACGCCACGGCACAGAAACCTCAACCCCCGCGGCCTCGGAAACTGCGAGCCGTCACTTCATCTGCACCTCACCCCAACTCAGCACCTCCTCCGAGCCTGCCAAAAAATTATGCATGTCACCACTAGGGGGTGCTCTAAACTGACCACGCAAGTGAGTTTAGCGGTGCTTTGTGTTAGTTTGGCGTCAATCAGATGTTGCGTGCATTTTCTAGAAGTAAACAGCTTCAAGGGTCGGAGCTAAAGGGAGTTGAACCAACAACCACATAAATGTGTTTGGTGCCGTGGAGTGATGACACAAACCAAGTTTCATGCAATTGTGACCATGTTCTTAAAAGTTAATAAAGGTTGAACTTATCTAGGTGGCGCCGAGGCCGATGACATTAAAATACCATCATATGTTGACAAAGAAGGTTTTGTGTTATTTTGGGGTCAATTAGATGTTGCGTGTGTTATCTAGAGGCAAATGGCTGAAAGGAGGCAGAGCTAAATGGATTTGAACCAACAACCACATAAATATATTTGGTGCAGTCAAATGATGACACAAGTGAAGTTTGGTACAGTTGTGATGTTGTTTTTTGAAGTTATTAAAGATTGAAGCTATCTAGGGGGCGCTGTGGGCAGTAACATTAAAATCCCATTGAGGTCATCCTAGGTTGACAATGATGGTTTTGTGTTAGTTTGGCTTCAATCAGATGTTGCACGTGTTGCCTAGAAGCAAAGGGCTGAAAGGGGGCGGAGTTAAATTGATTTGAACCAATGAGCACATACATTTGTTGAGTGCAGTGGTGTGATGATTCCCACCAAGTTTGGTACAGTTTAGAGCTTTTTTGTTGAAGTTATTAAAGTTTTATTGTATCTAGGGGGCGCTGTCCCAAATTGCATTTAAAATCCCATTGAGCAATTTGTAGGTTGACAACAATCATTTGTGTGCAGTTTGGTGTGAATTGCACCATGCATGTGTTGCTCAGGGCCAAAAATCTCTGAGGGGGCGGGGCTAAAGTTAAATCAACCAATGACCACAGGAATGTGTTGGGCGCTTTTGTGTGATGACACACAGCAAGTTTGGTGCAGTTGTGACATTGTCTGTAGGAGTTATTACAGTTTAAAGGTATGTAGGGGGTGCTGTGGTGAAATAAGACCACGTTCATCAACCATTTGCGCCTGTTTGGTTGAGGGCCTGGATTGTTGTTCACCGTGTTAAATTTCATGCTGATTGGAGGGTGTTAGTGAAAGTTACAGTCAAACGTAAGTTCACAGCGTCACGCCAGAATTCGCCATGGCATCAACGCTCCTCCATTTCTGGAAAGCTGTCAGAACTGACGTGGTAATTACACCGCCATGTGCTCAGTGTTACTTTGACTAAATTAAAGAGTTAAAATATGGCCATTTCAACATAAAACAATGCACTTCCTGTGTTCAGTGGGCGGGGCTTAGGTAATGCCAGCGATCAACGCAGTCATAGTCTTCAGATGTGGTCTGTGATGACACCGACAAAGTTTGATAAAGTTCTGATCATTTGCATGGAAGTTATTAAAACCAATGAATGTCATGGCGATAGGTCAAAGTTTGAGGGTTAGCCACGCCCAAACCGAACATTTCTCGTAAAATCCGTAGGTTCACTTTTTTCCACATGGTGTTAAGAGTATATAACCAAGATTTGAAGGTGATAGGTCAAACGGGCAAGGGGGCGTGACTGTCAATAGAAAGTGTGAAAAAATCACAAAATTGAGTCTGGAACCAAAATGGCCGACTTCCTGCGCAATATAGAACATGACTTCAAGAGACGTTTTTGTAGGTCCTTAGACACTACATCAGCATGCAAAGTTTCGTAATTCTCAAGCAAAGCATGGCTTGGGGCTGACAGTTTAAATGGTCCTAGGGGGCGCTATTTCCAAAATTAGGCCACGCCCACCAGATTGTCACATAAAGTTCTTCTGGGGGTAGGACTAGGATCGCTCACCCCAAAGCCCCCTTCAGACAGGCCATGAAAAACGGAAATGTTCGGGACTCTGTCCGTAAGACGTTTGTGTCTGAATGCAAATATCCGTTAAACCTTTTCCTGAATTAGACCGGACGAAGCCCCTAGTAACAGGACCGGACTCGTCACGGACAGGGTGGCTGCTTCAGACTGGTGAGGTCGAGTTCCGGACAGGGAGGAGGAGGAGGAGGAGGGGAGCGGGGCACGCTGGTGCGCACCTAGATTACATATATCACGTGACTGGGAAAGCAAAGTTTTTCAACACGTCTGACCAGAAAACTTCGCCACTTGGTCGTGAATGTTTCCATATACGCCAGGTAGCTCGCTCCTGTAGCATGCTGCGAACCATGGCAGCTCGCCTCCTACGGTACCGTCTCCTGGAAGCGTGACGGAGCGCATCACAGCGCTTCCGTGATTCCTTTATTAACCATTGAGCTTCATCATCCAGGTGACCAGGTCTCTTATGCGTCTTCGTGTGCGCAGAATTGTGCTTAACGTAAATCCGATCAGTAAGAGGAATTCTATCGCATACTAGCTTTGTTTGGGGAGATGACGCATGTACGCCCGCTGCATTATGCAATATCTGGGTACCCCCCACTCCCTCCCCCGCAGACATCTGGAACTTTTCCCTGCTGTGTGAAGGCAGCCGAAAGGACAAGTTCCGGTGCAAACGTGGTGTGTCTGTTCCGGTTAAAGACCGGACTGAATTGTCCACACATATTCCAGAATGTCAATCTGAAAAGGGCTCAAGTTTCGTGGCAATATCATGAGAATTGAGGAAATGACAGGCAAACGTAAATGCACGGCGTGATATCGAAATTCGCCGTGGCCCCAAAGCCCCGCCTCTATTCTAAACCTGCCAATACTGGACACAAAAAGACCCCAACATGTCCACAGCTATTTGGCTAAAATTTATGCTGATTAGGTTAAAGGGGTGAAATAGAGAGCTTTGATAGGAAAGCATGGCGTGGCGGCAGGCCAATGTTTGACGGTTAGCCCCGCCCAAACCGAACATTTCTCGTGAAATCCGTAGGTTCACTTTTTCCATATGGTCTTAAGAGTATATAAAAAAAATTTGAAGGCGATACGTCAAAAGGCGAAGGGGGCGTGACCGTAAATAGAACGTGTGCGAAAACACAAAATGGCCGACTTCCTGTGCAATATAGAGCATGGCTTCAAGAGGCTTTTTTGTAGGTACTGAGACACTACATCAGCGTGCAGCGTTTAGTAATTCTCAAGCAAAGCATGGCTTGGGGCTGACAGTTTAAATATTCATAGGGGGCGCTATTTCAGAAATTAGGCCACGCCCACCGGATTTTTACGTCACCTTCTATTGAGGGTCGGACTAGGGTGGCTCACCCCAAGTTTCGTGGCAATATCATGAAAATTGAGGAAATGACAGGCAAACGTAAATGCATGGCGTGACATCAAAATTCGCCATGGCCCCCAAGCCCCACCTTCTTTCGATACCTGCCAATACTGGACACAAAGTGAGCCCAACAGGTCCACTGCTATTTGGCTAAAATTGATGCTGATTAGGTTAAAGGGGTCAAATATGGAGCTTTGAGAGTAAAGCATGGTGTGGCGGCAGGCCAATGTTTGACGGTTAGCCACGCCCAAACCGAACATTTCTTGTAAAATCCGTAGGTTCACTTTTTTCTACATGGTCTTAAGAGTATATAAAAAAAATTTGAAGGCAATACGTCAAACGGCGAAGGGGGCGTGACCGTAAATATAACATGTGCGAAAACCACAAAATGGCGTCTGGAACCAAAATGGCCGACTTCCTGTGAAATATAGAGCATGGCTTCAAGAGGCATTTTTGTAGGTCCTGAGACACTACATCAGTGTGCAGCGTTTCGCTTGGGGCTGACAGTTTTAATGGTCCTAGGGGGCGCTATTTCGAAAATTAGGCCACGCCCACCGGATTTTCACGTCAAGTTCTATTGGGGGGCGGACCAGGATACCTCAAAAAAAATTTCGTGCCGATATCTTTTAAAATGACGAAATGGGAGGCAAACGTATGGCCACGGCGTTACGCCTGAATTCGCCGCGGCGTCACAGCCACGCCGTCTTTTGAAAAGTCTCATAAAGTGACGCCATGCAACCCCAACCTGTCTTGAGTTAACAGATAAAATTTTGTGGTGATTGAAATAAAGGGTGATTTTTGGGAATTTTCCCAGTAAAACATGACCTTTTTGGTCCTGAGTGGGCGGAGCTTATGTGATGTCAATACTTGACCATTCATTTTTCATCGGAGGCGGATGAGGAGTAACCAAAAAAATTTTTGTGACTTTCGGTTATGAAGTTATAGCCATTTAAATAATTTTGGCGAGTAGTTGAACTTTGAGGCCTGGCCCCGGCCCTTCACTATATACGAAAACTCAGTTTTTTTAATCTCGTTTTGATCGTCCATGCCTTCTGAGCAAAACGAGACCATTTTCGAGACAATCGTGCAAAAAATGACCGAGTAGGTCAATCAGATACCGACCCTACAAACGCCCAAAACGGGGTTAAAATCGCTACTTCAATCCAAAATGGCCGACTTCCTGTTTGATGTTGACCATGGCTGCAAGAGACTTTTCTGTGCGGACTGGGGAGTAGAACACGTGTGCAACATTTCGTAACTCTACGATGAAAAAAGGTCAAAGGGGGGGGTGTTTTTAAAATTTCTAGGGGGCGCTGTTCAGCCATTTTTGTGGCGATTTTTTCGGGACCTTTGAAAAATGTAAATTTTCACCAGGCCTGACATGCGTGCAAAATATTTTGAGTTTTGGGGTATGATAAGGCCTCCAAAAAGGCCATTGATTCGGCACCGCAATAATAATAATAAACAGAGCAAAAACAAGAGGCCTTCGCTGCGCTTTCGCTGCGCTTTCGCTGCGCTTTCGCTGCGCTTTCGCTGCGCTTTCGCTGCGCTTTCGCTGCTCGGGCCTAATAATAAACAGAGCAAATACAAGAGGCCTTCGCAGCGCTTTCGCTGCTCGGGCCTAATAAACAGAGCAAAAACAAGAGGCCTTCGCAGCGCTTTCGCTGCTCGGGCCTAATAAAGCATGTCAAGAGGTGAGTCCTCTTGACACGCAGCAGACACTCAGTCCATCTCTCTCTCTCTCTCTCTGCTGTTGGAGCACGCTGAGCGCGACTCAACCTGCCCAATTAACATAATTTATCGGCTGAAATTCGATTCAGCCCGTTGAGTTTACTCTGTTCGGGTTCAGTCTCAGGTTAGAACTCCAGTGCTCAGCCCTGCAATGCCACAGAGAGAGAGAGAGAGGCTGACTTTTAATATTTCCTTCTCTGTAAATGTGTAGGAGGGACATGTCTCTCTCTGACGTAATGAATGTGATGCCGGTGCCGTGGTGTAAAAAAAAACTCCATTCCTCTATAATTGATTATGGCATGCTTCTTTAACAATTCATAATTATTTATGTCCGCATCTCAGTGCATCAATTATTAGATTATTTTCTTCAGCTCTATGGACCCTGTGCACAAAGAAATGCTAATTTCCGGGTTCTGACCGGAAGTATAGGTTAGTTATTTCCGGCTAGTATTATGCTAATGAAAATTCGTGGTAAATGAGAGGATAAATTAAGATATTTAATTGTAAAATGTTGCTTTGATTGGCATGTCTGTGTTGGTATGTGTGCGTGTGTGTGTATCAACCTACTCCCCACCACCTTGAATGAAACGGATGAAAGTAAAGCGCTGCTAGAAAACAGGTGAATAGCAGCGCATCTGATCTGAGCAGAACTTTCACTCTGTGCTCTACGACGGTCGGCAACGGAATTATTGGAAAATTTGGAAAGTGAAATACACGCAAATCTGAATCACGTTGATATTTACTGTAGCAAGTTCTGCCTAACCGACCGCCGTGAGAGCACAGAGTGAAAGTTTTGCTCAATGAAGCTGAACAGCTGTGACGTCACAGCAGTCGCCACCGGCTAGTTTCACTAAACTTCTTTAAAGGACAACAAAGCACGTCTAAGAAGCTCCGAACTAACAGGGAATAGCACTAGTAGGCGTGGGGGGGGGGGGGGGGGGGGGTGTTTTTAATCTAACTTCAAGCTTTAATAAAACATTTCTTTGTAATAACAATAGTAGCTGTGGTGGAAAACGTGTTTATTTTACAAGATAAACGTGTAAGGGTGCATCTAAAATCGATGTTATGTGCGGTTGTATATTTTCCGAGGTAAATGGAACGCACCATGACGTCCGTCCTCCACACAGCATAGACATAGAATAGGCGCCACACCGACCGCTACTCCCTATGGCGGCAGGGTCTACTTTATATAAAGTCTATGGTTCACCGGACGTTTTGGAAGTTTTAGCTAAAGCTTTAACTCTGTTGAGGTCTGGAGCTCAAATGGCGAGAGAACGCCGTTCATTAACCTGTTCACACACACCAGAATGAGCGCGCTCATTTTAACGTTTGTCAGGCAAAATACGAGCAAATTCTGTTCACGTTCACCAAAAACAAAACGAACGATTTCACGTACTATCGTTCAATGAATGCATTAAGGTACAACACTGCATTCTTATATATACAGTCTTTGGGTACAACACTGCCTGTCACTTCCTCCCAACTCTTGCTGACATGACACTCAATGTTGACTGACGAGCCGTCTGTTGTGACTGTGCAACTTACGGTTTGGAAGTTATTAACCAAAACACATTGACCTTTGCAATAGTGCCACCTAGGTATTTTGGGGTATGAATTTTTTATTCTGAGTAGTGGTTGGGATTTTTTATCAGACTGCCATATTGGATTTTTCATGGCATTTTCTGACTTTTGCCCTCATGTACAATTAATGAAATTAAGGGAATACTGAATAATTAAAAATCTGTACAACAATAGGGTTCACTGCCTTTCTGGCTTGGAACCCTAATAATACATCATCCACTAACTTCAGTACAACCACACATTATAGAGAACCTGATTACCTGACAAGTCAATGTGACAATATCCACATGATGCAAGGACTTTGTAATATCCATAGTTTCTATAGAAATGACTATCTTATGCTTTGTATATTGTATATATATTATATATACTTAATTTCTTTTGCAGGAAATTTCAGTTATTTTACTAATAGTTCATTTTCTTGCTCAGTTTTACAATCAGTCTAAACACAAAAGTATTTAATACTCAGTTTTGCAGTTTTTTTTAGGTATCGATTAAAAATAATTGCAGTGAATACATCTGAGCAATAATTCTACCAATAAAAGTGGCTGTGGAGCAGTTATGTGGACACAGCCCCATCTAACCCAGAGACCAGTGGACCAGGGTAATTATCATCTGAAGTGCTCAATATACCGTAATATTGATTTAAGGCCATATCGCCCAGTTCTTGTTGTAAGTCACCATGAAGGTGTGGTGGAGCTTGTGCCGCTTTGTGTTGGCTTCAGCAGCAGCTTCTCTAGTAATCTACTGTATAGTAACTTCAGAGCTGAACCCCATCAGTTCAATTGGGTCATGTGATGGATCTTTGCTACAAAACAGGCTTCAGTGTAGATCCAGTGCTGGTTGATCTGGTTTAACTAACTACTAATCAGTCACCAGGATGGTTTTAGGACTACTGAACAGCACATCTAGTTCTGGATCTGCTCTCCATGTCTGTTTCAAATGACTATAAGATATACATCATCACCCAGATTGCCAGAGGAGCACAGTGGACAGTGACAGAGTGAATTGGGACACAGTGGACAGTGATGTAATGACAGTTGTGTTTGTGTCTTCCAGTATTCTCTGAAGAAACCCTGTGCAGTGCTGTATAAAAAGTAAGTGATGCTGAGGCCTGTCTACCATGCATATTTGCAATTGTGTTGCTATTTGGTGGAAATCGCCATTTTTTAAAGCCAAATATGGCATTCATGTGAATTGTATGGGGGGGGGTCATTCAGTTGGTCTTCATAAAAGTCAGTTTTCAGAGAAAGGGGGGGAATCTGTCTTGTTCAAAAAGTATCTTTGTTGTAGCTTGTCACACATTGTCATGTGACCAATGACAGCCACGGAGACAGAGTGCCAAAAACTGATTACACACAGCAGGAGCGCGCACAGTGTGTATAACTACTGTTGAGCTTTGAGTTCATTACCACCATTAAAGAGAACAGTTGCCTGTCAAGGACTTTAGCAGATTTGTCTCCTTTCAGCTGTTACAGGTTTTCCCTAGACTTGTCATGTTTTTTTTTTTCGAGTTGAATTTAAAGTGTTCGAATTTTAACATCAATACCGACAGCATTGAACCCTGTTACAACAGAATAGAATATACTTTATTAATCCCACAGTGGGGAAATTCACTCGTTACAGCAGCCCATACACTTAGACAAAAGGAAGAAGAAAAATAATTAAAGCTGCAAGCAGCGTCGTTCGGCCCTCGCAGCTCAGCGCCGCTCTGGCCTATTGTGGCAGCCTGGGGCACCTGAGCACCTCCACGCCACAGAAACATCAACCCCCACAACCTCGGAAAGTGCGAATAGTCACCTCATCCGCACCTCACCTCAACTCAGCATGTCCTTTAAGCTTGGCAAAAAAATAATGCATATCTCACCACTATGGGATGCTCTATATTTACCACACTAGTGGGTTAATCAGTAAACCACGATAAAGCCGAGCAAATTTGGTGTCAGTCTGATTATGCATCAAGGACATATAGCTGGTTAGAAAATCATGGGAGCGATGTTTTCAAATCAAATTCATTAAAATGTAGCTATTTATAGGATGTCAAATCATTTTGTGTTAGTTTGGCGTCAATCAGATGTTGCGTGCGTTATGTAGAATCAAACAGCTTCAAGGGGCGTAGCAAAAGGGATTTGAACCAACAACCACATAAATGTGTTTGGTGCAGTGGTGTGATCAACCAAACCAAGTTGGATGCAATTCTGATCATGTTCTTAGAAGTTATTAAAGGTTGAACATATGTAGGGGGCGCTGTGACAGATTACATTAAAATCATATTGCTGTCATCTTAAGATGACTAAGATGGTTTTAGTTAATTTGGCATCAATCAGATGTTGCATGTGTTATCTAGAGCCAAAGGGCTGAAAGGGGGTGGAGATAAATTGATTTCAACCAATGAGCACTTACATTTGTTGAGTGCAGTGGTGTGATGACTCCCACCATGTTTGGTACAGTTTTGAGCTTTTTTGTAGAAGTTATTAAAGTTTTATTGTATCTAGGGGGCGCTGTCCCAAATTGCATTAAAAATCCCATTGAGCAGTTTGTAGGTTATCAACAATCATTTGTGTGTAGTTTGGTGTGAATTGCACCATACATGTGTTGCTCAGGGCCAAAAATCTCTGAGGGGGCGGGGTTAAAGTGAAATCAATCAATGAGCACAGGAATGTGTTGGGCGCTTTTGTGTGATGACACACAGCAAGTTTGGTGCAGTTGTGACCTTGTCTGTAGAAGTTTACAGTTTAAAGGTATGTAGGGGCGCTGTGGTGAAATAAGACCACGTTTACCAACCATTTGCGCCTGTTTGGTTGAGGGTCTGGATTGTTGTTCACCGTGTTAAATTTCATGCTGATAGGATGGTGTTAGTGAAAGTTACAGTCAAACGTAAGTTCACGGCGTCACGCCAGAATTCACCATGGCATCAAAGCTCCTCCATTTCTGGAAAGCTGCCAGAACTGATGTGGTCATTACGCCACCATGTACTCACGTGTCACTTTGACTAAATTATAGAGTTAAAATATGGCCATTTCAACATAAAACAATACACTTCCTGTGGGCGGGGCTTAGGTGATGTCAGCAATCAACACTGTCGTGATCTTGAGATGTGGTCTGAGATAACAGTTTGATATAGATCTGATAATGCGCATGAAAGGTATTAAACCAAGGAATGGCGTGGCGGCGGGCCAATGTTTGACGGTTAGCCACGCCCACACTGTTCAACTTTTGAAAAAAAATTTGGTTGAATTTTTCCCCCATGGTCTTAAGAGTATACAGCAGAAATTTGAAGGGGATAGGTCAAAAGGGGGAGGAGCTGTGACCGTCAATAAAACGTGTGCAAAAAACACAAAATGGAGTCTGAAACCAAAATGGCCGACTTCCTGTGCATGGCTTCAAGAGACTTTTTTGTAGGTCCTTAGACACTACATCAGCATGCAACGTTTCGTAATTCTCAATCAAAGCATGGCTTGGGGCTGACATTTTTAATGGTCCTAGGGGGCGCTATTTCTAAAATTAGGCCACGCCCACCGGATTTTTACGTCAACTTCTATGGTGGTGGGGGGGGCAGGATCACTCAACAGAAAATTCGTTGCGATATCTTTTGAAATGACGGAATGGGAGGCAAACGTATAGCCACTGCGTTACGCCTGAATTCGCCGTGCCGTCACAGCCACGCCCTCTTTCTAAAACTCTCATAAAGTGACGCCATGCAACCCCAACTTGTCTTAAGTTACCAGATACAATAATATATATATATATATATATATATATATATATATATATATATATATATATATATATATATATATATATATAATATTCATCGAATTTATATAGCGCTTTGTTAGGACACTCAAAGACGCTGCATGCACTCTCACATTCACACACTGCTGATGATGGTAAGCTACTGAGTAGCCACAGCCGCCCTGGGGCGGTCTGACAGAGGCGAGGCTGCATTGTTGCGCCATCGGCCCCTCTGACCACCACCAACAGAGGCAATTCGGGTTAAGTGTCTTGCCCAAGGACACAACGATGGTGACAGACCGAGTGGGACGCGAACCCGCGACCTTCCGATTGCGGGGCGTCCACTTAACTCCTATGCCACCGCCGCCTCAATTTTGTGGTGATTAAATGAAAGGGCGATTTGTGGGAATTTTCACAGTATAACCTGACCTTTTTGGTCCTGAGTGGGCGGGGCTTGTGTGATGTCATCATTTGACCATTCACTTTTCTTTGGGGGCGGAAGAGAAGTAACCAAAAAAATTTCGTGACTCTAGTCCTTTCGGTTATAAAGTTATAGCCATTTAAAAAATTTTGGCGAGTAGTCGAACTTCGAGGCCTGGCCCCACCCCTTCAACATATACGAAAACTCAGTTTTTTTGTCTCATTTTGATCGCCCATGCCTTCTGAGCAAAACGAGACCATTTTGGAGACAATCGTGCGAAAAATGACCGAGCAGGTCAGTCAAATGCAGACCCTACAAACGACCAAAACGGGGTCAAAATCGCTACTTCAATCCAAAATGGCCAACTTCCTGTTTGATGTTGACCATGGCTGCAAGGGACTTTTCCGTGCGGATTGGGGAGTAGGATAAGTGTGCAACGTTTCGTAACTGTACGACAAAGTAAGATAAATGCGGAGCCTGTTTTGAAACTTTCTAGGGGGCGCTATTTCGCTATTTCTGTTGCGATTTTGCTGGATTGTTGTGCTCCCTGACTTTTCGCCATTTTAAAGACGCATGCAAAATTTGGTGAGTTTTGGGATATGGGAAAGGTCCCAAAATGGCGTTTTGTGGATGGGAAGAATAATAATTAAAGCTGCAAGCAGCGTCGTTCGGCCCTCGCACCGAAAGCGCGACCGGGGGAGCACGAGCTCCGCCGTGCCACACACATCTCGACCCCCGCGACCAGGGACGTTGCGAGCCGACGCTGCATCCAAGCCTCACCCAGACCCAGCATGTCCTCCGAGCCTACAAATAAACCCTGCACAAGCGCCGCTGCGCCACACACACCTCGACCCCTGTGACCAGGGATGCTACAAGCCGACGCTTCATCCACGCCTGACCCAGACCCAGCATGTCCTCCGAGCCTACAAATAAGCTCTGCACAAGCGCCGCTGCGCCACACACACCTAGACCCTGCAACCAGGGACGCTGCGAGCCGACGCTTCATCCACGCCTCACCTAGACCCAGCATGTCCTCCGAGCCTACAAATAAACTCTGCACGAGCGCAGCTGCGCCACATAACCTGGACCCCTGCAACCAGGGACGCTGCGAGCCGATGCTTCATCCAAGCCTCACCCAGACCCACCATCTCTTTCGAGCCTACAAATAAACTCTGCACGTCACCTCGACCGTTGTGACTACAGACATTGCGAGCCGTGGTTTCATCCGCACCCCACACCAACCCAGCATGTACTCCGTGCCAAAAAAACAAACTCTGCACGTCAACATTAGGGGATACAATATTCGATTTGGTAAAAACTCAACTTCAAAAGATATTCATTTACCACTTACACGGTCACAACCAGCAAGTTTGGCCTGGTTATGACCTTGTTTTTTGAAGTTAGTCAAGTTTCAATCTATCTCAGTGGCGCTGTCTTCAATCAAAGTAAAATCTGAGTTGAGTTGTTCTTGAGCAAACCAAAAACAACTTGGTGTAGTTTGGTGTAAATCACATCTAGCATGTTTTATTTATAGCCAAATGTCTGAAAGTGGGCAGAGCTAAAATTAGAATTTCTTTTAGCAATAATTTAGATAGTGCAGTTGTGTGATGAAGCCCAGCAAGTTTGTTGCACTTCTCATCTTGATTTGATAAAAGAGGTCAAATCGTGACCTTGTGATGAAAAACAACAGACTTCCTGCTTTAAGGAAGCGTGGCTTAGGTGATATTAAAAAAATCAAGCTCAGAGGAATATTTAGAATTGATGTTGGTGAGAAATATTAATGAAAAAGGACAAGTTTGTGCACTGGATGCAAAGAATTTGGTAGTAAACACGTAAATATGTTACACACTGGGACTTTAATCTAACTGCTGAAAGGTCTCCCCACTCTTGAGCGAACCAAAAACAACTTGGTGTAGTTTGGTGTGAATCACATCTAGCATGTTTTATTTATAGCCAATTGTCTGTAAGTGGGCAGAGCTAAAATTATTTGAGCTAATTACAACAGTAATTTGGATAGTGCAGTTGTGTGATGAAGCCCAGCAAGTTTGTTGAACTTCTGACTTTTTTTGGAGAAGTTATTAAACCTTTAAATTTATATAGGTGGTGCTATGAAGAAACTGTACCACTTGCACCAAAAATGTGCATAGAGTTCAATTAAGGGTTGCATTAATATCCATCCCTTTAAACTTTGTGCAGATCAGAGGATGTATGTGGAAATTACAACCAAAAGTACTTGCATGGCGTGTAGTCAGACTTTGCAATGTCATTACAGCTCCACCCATTCATGAATGCACTGAGTAATAGATGCAGTTGTACACCAGCACGTGCTCTGTAAATGTGCAGAGTCTCATCTTGATTTGATAAAATGGGTCAAATCTAGACCTTGTGATGAAAAACAACATACTTCCTGCTTTAAGGAAGCGTGGCTTAGGTGATATTAAAAAAATCAAGCTCAGAGGAATATTTAGAATTGATGTTGGTGAGAAATATTAATGAAAAAGGACAAGTTTGTGCACTGGATGCAAATAATTTGGTAGTAAACAGGTAAATATGTTACATACTGGGGCTTTAATCTACCTGCTGAAAGGTCTCCCCACTTTTGAGCGAACCAAAAACAACTTGGTGTAGTTTGGTGTAAATCACATCTAGCATGTTTTATTTATAGCCAATTGTCTGTAAGTGGGCAGAGCACCCCCACACCGTTCAACTTTTAAAAAATATTTAGGTTGAATTTTTCTCCCATGGTGTTAAGAGTATATGGCAGAAGTTTGGAGGCGATAGGTCAAAAGACGGAGGGGGCGTGACTGTCAATAGAACGTGTGCGAAAAACACAAAATGGAGTCTGGAACCAAAATGGCCGACTTCCTGTGTGATATAGAACATGGCTGCAAGAGACTTTTTTGTAGGTCCTGAGACACTACATCAGCATGCAACGTTTCGTAATTGTCAAGCAAAGCATGGCTTGAGGCTGACAGTTTAAATGGTCCTAGGGGGCGCTATTGCAAAAATTAGGCCCCGCCCACCGGATTCTCACATTAACTTCTATTGGGGGTCGGACTAGGATAGCTCACCCCAAGTTTCGTGGCAATATCATGAAAATTGAGGAAATGACAGGCAAACGTAAATGCATGGCGTGACATAGAAATTCACCATGGCCCCAAAGCCCCACCTTCTTTCGAAACCTGGCAATACTCGACACAAAGTGACCCCATCATGTCCACTGCTATATGGCTAAAATTGATGCTGATTAGGTGAAAGGGGTGAATTAGGGAGCTTTGAGAGTAAAGCATGGCGTGACGGCAGGCCAATGTTTGACGGTTCACCACGCCCACACCGTTCAACTTTTGAAAAAAATTTAGGTTCAGTTTTTGCGTCATGGTCAGCCCACAGCCTCCTGCTGGTGTTATTATTAGTTTGAATGCAGTAAGCATTCAAACTATTGTTTTCCTGTTTCTCTTTATTAGTTTGAATGCAGTAAGCATTCAAACTATTGTTTTCCTGTTTCTCTTTATTATAAAAGTTTATTAGTTTGAATGCTGTAAGCATTCAAACTATTGTTTTCCTGTTTCTCTTTATATTAGTTTATTATTCTGCTTCCGTACGTTTTTTGGCATCTAACTAGTGCCACAATTTTTACACTATTTACACAATTTTACTATTAAAACGTGCAGCTCGTTCAGCTCTTTAGCGGAATGACTTTTCGTATTAAAATACGTTATAGTTTTCGCGATATTCAGCTTTTTCTGCGATTTTTGGCCCATTGAAATGAATGGGAAATGCTTCAAATCCTCAGATTTTTCACAAAATCCTTTCAGCTCTTTGAACTTTAACTACTTCAACATACTTCAACCTAGAGACTTCATTCAACTTTTAACAAACCCAGAACAAGTTAAACTATTCTCGTATGACTCTGCTTCTTGATATCTTTTACGGTTTTTCTATAATCACAGGTTAAACTTGAGGTACGATTTTGGAAAGTTCAGGAACGTCTCCTCCTCCCCCCATTCAAAAGAATAGGGCCAAAAACAGACTTTGCTCGACTTCAGACCGTGTCCTGAGAGAACCGTAGAACCGAGGGAAATGAGACTTGCGCTGGATGAAAGCTGACAGATCTCAATCCAGAAAACTAAATTCTGCTACGACCACATCTTTTGGGGTAGACGCGTAATTTATGCAATTTATCTAGTTAGTTTGAATGCAATAAGCATTCAAACTATTGTTTTCCTGTTTCTCTTTATTAGTTTGAATGCAGTATGCATTCAAACTATTGTTTTCCTGTTTCTCTTTATAGTTTATTATTATTCTGCTTCCGTACGTTTTTTGGCATCTAACTACTAGTGCCACAATTTTTACACTATTTACACAAGTTTGTGACTGACAGCTCCAGATCTCAATCCAGAAAACTAAATTCTGCTACAACCACATCTTTTGGGGTAGACGCGTAATTTTCTCAAAAACAGTAGGTTTTTTTGTCTCCTTCGATGGGATGGTCTCGATTTTTCTGTAGCTGCCACGGTTTTTGCGCTACAAGGCTCAGAAGGAGGAGTCAGCCAGATTTTCTCCCATTGGCAGCCATTCAATTTTTTCTCAGCTCAGGTGCTTCGATCGCTGTCTTAGAGCTAAACTGTACTCGTCATATCTCCTACAATATTAAAGATAGGCACACAAAAATCCACACAGAGCACCATCAAAGCCTTCGGCTGCTGACGGTTTTGGAATTTTTCGAACCGGTGCAATAGTTTTCGAATGGTGATGCGAGGTTCGAGGTCTGCAATTTGATGTTTGGAGCTTCAGATCTGGAGAACGGCAGATTCAGATGATTTTCTCTAAACAAAAATCTGCTACGACCACATTTTTTTGAGTACACCCATCAATTACTCAAAAACAGTAGTTTTACTCGTCCGCTTCGATGGGATGTCTTCGTTTTAGCTGTATCTGTCACGGTTCTTGAGTTACAAGCGTCAGAAGGAGGATTCAGCCACATTTTCCTCCCATAAAAAACAGGCATTTTCTGCTCTGTTCTAAGTCAGACAGCTGAAATTGTCTCCTCATATCTCCTACAGAATTCGACGTAGCTACACAAAAATTCACACAGAGCACCATCGACGCCTTCTGCTGCTGACGCTTTTGGAATTTTTCTAATCGGTGCAATACTTTTTGAATGGTGATGAAAGGAACCAGTCCTCCAATGTGACTGTTGAAGCTGGAGATCAGCTGCAGGATCCGATGACTTTCTCTAAAGAAAAATCTGCTACGACCACATCTTTTATAGTTCATGTGTAATTTTTTTCAAAAACAGAAGGTTTTTTTGTCCGCTTCGATGGGATGTCTTTGTTTTAGCTGTATCTGCCACGGTTCTTGAGTTACAAGCATCAGAAGGAGGATTCAGCCACATTTTCCTCCCATAAAAAACAGGCATTTTCTGCTCCAGACAGTAGAAATCATCTCATCATTTCTCCTACAAATATTCTAGGTAGGCACACAAAAAATTAAATACAGCACCACCAAAGCCTTCTGATGCTGACGCTTTTGGAATTTTTCAAATCGATGCTATACTTTTCGAATGGTGATGAGACGTTTCAAGCCTTCGATTTTACATCTGAAGCACAGATCCAAAGCCTCCCTGCCTGCATCTACCAGCAGCCCACCAGTGGTGTGATAATGGAGCTTTCTGATTGGCTGTCTGACAGTGGATATACGGACTTGTTGCTTCTCTGTCAGTCTGTCTGCTTGTTTCAGCAAACCAGTATCAGAACCAGCATCTGGTCTAAGACCAGAACCAGGATCAGAACCCAGACCCAGAATCAATACTCTCTCTCTCTCTCTCTCTCTCTCTCTCTCTCTCTCTCTCTCTCTCTCTCTCTCTCTCTCTCTCTCTCTC
>SSNS01000801.1:112523-150997 GCA_006937985.1 Aphyosemion australe
CCTCTCCCTGATTGGCTGAGAGTTTTCAAATTTTTTCTGGCTATATAGAAATACGCACCCACACATATACATTAAATTGATCAGCTTGGTCTGATGAACACGGTGCCCCCCCTCCCGCCCATCCCTGCTTTCTGATTGGCTGAGAGAGTTCAAGCTTGGCTGAGAACATTTTGAAACCTTAAAGTTCAATTTCTGCTCTTTCTAACAGTTTATTTTTTATCTCATTCTGCTAACTTTGACAGTTGAACTCATTTTCAACTTCACTTAAGTTCTAATGCATGTTCATCATTTTCAGCTGCTAAATTCACAGTTCAGCTAATTGTGAAAATTTAACTATTAAACTATTCCTACTCAAACATGAGCTGTTTAAACATTTCAGCTTTTCAGTTTTTAAACTGTTTAGAGATTTCAGTTTTCTGCTGTTTAGGATATTTTTCTTTATCCTGTACTTACTTTTCGGGCTTTTTAAAAGTTGTTAGCAATGTTTGCTCCTAAATCTTCAAATACATTCAACTCATTTTGACAATTAAGCTCAGTTTCAGCTTCAATTCAGTTATTCGGCAGCTTTGGCAATCAATTTCAGCAACACAGCATTCAAACGCATTTCTGCAAGAAATGCAATTAATCTAGTTATTATTATTATCAGCAAATACAAAACAAACATCCAACATTTTTATTGGAAGTTTAGGATTCTTTCTAGTTGTAGTATCTTCAGCAGCAGCAGAGGCTGGTTCATTCTCCATCACATTTCTGAAATGAGACCATTGGGTTCAAACAAAATAACAAACCAGGCCAAACATGTCATTTCATGCTGATGTTGATCTGATTTCATTGATAACTGGCTAAATTTTTAAAGCTTAACTTGTTTAAGTTGTTCATTTATAAACAATCATTTAAATATAATAAAACAACCTGTTAAAAAGCACTAGAATGCAGGAAATGACATCTACTTCACTAAAATGTTTCTGTGGCCTCCACACCACCCCCCATCACCCCAGATCCTCTCTGTCTCCTTCCTGGGGGGGGGGGGGGGCTCACCTTTTTCACCCTTGACCCATTTTCATGTCTGAAAATGTTTGATTTGTCATTTATTTTTTTGTTAATGTTGAAATAATGGCAGTGAGTTCTTAAAAATAAAACTACACTTTCCAAACTGTTCTTTTTTTTTTTTTTGTTTTTGAGAAATGCTTGGTTTTCAATGCACCCATAGTCATATCGTATCATATCTATATCGAGATTTCTGGCATGAATATCGAGATATGAAATTTTGTCCATATCGTTCAGCCCTATCTCTCACCAAGGCTCTTCTCCCCCGGTAGCTCAGTTTGGCCGGACAGCCTGCTCTAGGAAGGGTTCTGGTCGTCCCAAACGTCTTCTATTTAAAGATCATGGAGGCCACTGTGCTCTTAGGAACCTTAAGTGCAGCAGAAATGTTTTTATAACCTTGACCAGATATGTGCCTTGCCACAATTCTGTCTCTGAGCTCTTCAGGCAGTTCCTTTGACCTGATTCTCATTTGCTCTGACATGCATTGTGAGCTGTAAGGTCTTCTATAGACAGATGTGTGGCTTTCCTAATCAAGTCCAGTGAAGGTGTAGGACCATCTCAAGAATGATCAGAAAAAATGGCACGCACCCGAGTTAAATATATGTGTCACAGCAAAGGGTCTGAATACTTAGGACAATGTGATATTTCAGTTTGTCTTTTTTATTAACTGCATAAGTTTTTTAAATTTTGTTTTTCTGTCGATATGGAGTGCTGTGTGTACATTAATGAGAACAAAAATTTATTTAATAAATTTTAGCAAACGGCTGCAATATAATTGTGAAAAATTGACGAGGGTCTGAATAGTTTCCGTACCCACTGTATCTGTTGAAATTTTTTGTATTTTTTTTTTTGTATTTGTATTGTATACAAATTATCAGTATGCTTAGTCCTTGTCTCCTGCTTTATTTAACTTGTCTAAGATGTTTTCACACTGTCAGGGTTATTCGTTTACCCTACAATTGACCAGGCTTTGGGAAAACAGAAGACAGACACCAGTGAATAAGTTTTAAATTCTCTGCAGAGGAGAGCATATGTTAAGGCACAAGACCTCAGCATGCACTCTGTCTGTTTCTTCTCTGCTGTAGTCTTTTATTACCCAGAAAATGAGGGAGTGGTTTACATGTTATGCAAACTTAGGCATGTTATGATGTGACAAACAGATGATATGACAAACAGCTGATCTGTAACTTGTTGTTCTGATAGAACCTGGATGCTCCAGGTTTATACACACACAGCAGTTAATAGTGAATCACAGAGAGATAGGTTACAGCTGAACACAGATATTATATGATAACACAAACACATGTTGTTCGTTATGAGCACTTTGGCTGAATGAGTCAAGCAGAGATTTGTGCATTAAGCATAACCCAAGAACAAACAGTTCAGAGCTCCATCAGCATAAAAGTTTAATTCCTCCAACACACACTACCTATCCTGTGTTTATTTTATTGGAAACTGAGTAACAAAGAGCAGTGTCTTGACCCACACCCTGTGTTTTGACATTTGATAAGAGGAACTGATTAATGGTTTTGAAACTTGTTTCTTGTCTAAAGGCTGGTTTATACTCGGTCCGTCTGCGTGAAATGGACGCACGCACCGTCATTTTGCGTCGGCGCAAGGGCTCTCCGACTGGCTCGTGGAGGGTGACTGTTAGAGAATTATTATTTGTCCTCATTTGTGTGCAAAGCTAAACCCCACACCTTAGAAATATTCTTGTGTTCTCTGTGTTATCCTCATGACTTTTGGGAAGGCCCTGGACTGGACTGCCCCGCCCCCTGTGTAACTTGAGCTGTAATAAAACTTTGCTGGAAGCAGGGAGAGAAAGTGAGGCTGCACGTTGGCTCACTGTTTCTCCCGCTGCAGCGTGACACATAACGTTCAGACTCTTTTGTCTTTGTTCGTCCAAACTTTTTCGATCCATGGGGTTGAAGGGATAATCAGATAATCCCTAACAGTGACGGAGACATGCCCCAAATTTTAAACATCCGTTGAAAGTGACGGAGACCTCAAGCTTGTGATTGGTCAGGATGACACTTCCTGTAACTTCGTCACCAGCACCGCCGTTGCTCCGTTAATAAGTAAAAGAATATTTAGCGGCAGACCCAGAATAGATTGAAGAACGCATCGCGGAAAAGTCCGAAAATATGAACGTTTATTCACCCGTGACTGAAGGAGTACAAAATACAGAGCAAACATGGATGGAAACGTGGGTTTAGAGGTGGCGACTGGATGAAGAGGTGGAGGAGAATAAAGGACAAATTAGTCCGTGTTAAAAAGTCTCTGAAATACATTAAAACAATGTAAACACATGAGTAAATACACTATCATGAACTGGATACATGAGTGTCATGGTGGCAGGATATCACAGAATAGCGCTACACCCTCTGTTGTCCTGGCGGGGAATTGCATTGCAACACTCCGCTGCCTGAACAGAAGTTCAAATGTGAAAACCTTTCTGACGCTCCATGTGCGTCTCTCCGTTGCAGAGCTCACAGAGAGTATAAACCAGCCTTAACATTGTATGATTGTATCAGCAGGGACCGCCCTGACTGAGTATTGTGTAACCAAAGTTTCAATAAAAGACTGTTGAGCAGTGACAGCAAAAGCTGGTAAAATGTTTTAATGCCTTGTCTGTCTTTTTCGTTTTCAAATCATTAATGAATCGTCAGCAGGGGTGAATCGTATCGAATCGTATCAGCAGAGGGTTTCATTGTATTGTATCACTGGTAGCTTATTGAGATACGAATCGAATCGGCCTCAGTGGTGGAGATTCATTCAAAGTTTGGGATCAAAAGTGAACTACGAGCAGATTGGCTAATGCTAACGCTAGAGCTAGCACACTCACGATCATGTGGGGTTCTGAAAAAACTAAACTAAAAGATGACTAAACTCTGCAAGTGGAAGGAAAATCCCCACCATCCCGTTTGTTTGTAATGTCGATCTGCAGCCTGCGGTGGTATTGGGCAGACTCGTAGCAGCTACCTGGAGCCAGGTTGCTGCTACGAGTCTGCTCAACACCGCAGCGGGGCAAAAAAAAAAACACAGCAGCGGGGCTATGGCTGTTGTAGTATGTAATTTACAAACGCTTCTATCTTTGAATATAATTTAGACTGGATTATCATCTACCTGTACAAAATACAATAGATATGCCACAATTATATTGTTAGCAGTAGAAATTAAATGTGATTAGCATTTCCAGTAGCTTACTACTGAATATGTTAATGAAATACATTAAATTCTACTGATCAGAGTTTAACTGTGGATATATTTAGATTGTTATTTTGACTAGGATGATTGATGTTAATACAAACCTTAAATGTTATTGAAATATAGGTGAATTTTGTTCCATACTAACTATAAATCAGATGGAAAAGAGGCAACTAGACAACACCAGTTTAATACATATTATTGAGCCTTTTATAATAAGAGTTTGACATTTAAGCCTTACAATTTATTTTTCATATTTTTAGCAGCAGACCACAATCTCGTTTCACTTGAAACGTCAAATAGATTACTTGATTAATCGACCAAGGATTCGATAGAATATTCAAATACTAAAATATTCGATAGCTGCAGCCCTAATTCCCCATCCATGTCCATCAAAAGTCGAACAAGCCCTGCCAATTTGCCCATATTTGCCATTGTCCTGTTAAGTGGACAAACAATGCACCAATGCCTCTCCTTTTTCCGCTCCCCCTAGTGTTTTAGCAAGCCTTTTTTCAGAGAAGTCTGAAAGGAAAATGATTTAGTCAATGTGTCAGCGTCTCTGTTGCTGAGCTGACGGAGATGTATATATCAAAATTAGCAGAGACCAGTGGACCAGGATCCGTTGATTTTTGTGTAAAGATCTCTGTTTTTCAGGAAGAACATCACTCGACCTTTTGAGGACTCCACATCCCTGGTGAGTGTAGGGTTAGACTTACGTCAGTCTTTAATTGGGTTAGCCAACCCCAACACTAACCCCCATCATCTGGACCATTTCAGGAGTTTTTCTCTAAGAAGTCAGACTGCTCTTTGTTCCTGTTTGGTTCCCACAACAAGAAACGGCCCAACAACCTAATCTTTGGCAAGTTCTGACTGTAGACTGGTCACAAACAAGTAATTTCTTGCTGCTGCATCTGTGTGGTGGTGGAGTCTCACAGCTGAAGGTGTTTTTGTGTGTTTCAGGTCGTATGTTTGACTTCCATGTGCTGGACATGATAGAACTTGGAGTGGAGAAGTCTGTCTCTCTGAGTCAGATTAAGGTAACAATTCATTAGTTCCTCTCATGCATCTCTAACCTGCTGTGATGATGCATGATGCACCAATGTAGTTACACCACCAACTTCATTCATACCTGGGGCCTCATTTATAAAGCTTGCTTGTGCACAAAATCAGGTCTTAAAATTGCGTGAGTAATTTTTTATGCAAACTTCGTGATTTTTTTTCTTCCGTGTCCTGTCCAGCTGTAAAACAATCATAACTAGATAAATTGCATTTCTTGAAGAAATGTGTTTGAATGCTGGATGCTGAAAATGATAGCTGAAGCTGCTTAAGAACTGAAGTGAAGCTTAAATTGAGCTTAAATGTCAAAATGAGCTGAATGTATTTGAACATCCATCCATCCATTTTCTCCCGCTTATCCGGAGTCGGGTCGCAGGGGCAGCAGCTTAAGGAGGGAAGCCCAGACCTCCCTCTCCCCAGCCACTTGGGCCAGCTCCTCCGGGGGAATCCCAAGGCGTTCCCTGGCCAGCCAAGAGACATAATCTCTCCAGCGTGTCCTGGGTCTTCCTTTGGGTCTCCTCCCGGTTGGACGTGCCCGGAAAACCTCACCAGGGAGGCGTCCAGGAGGCATCCTAATCAGATGCCCGAGCCACATCAACTGGCTCCTCTCGATGTGGAGGAGCAGCGGGTCTACTCCGAGCCCCTCCCGGCCGAGCTTCTCACCCTATCTCTAAGGGAGAGTCCAGCCACCCTGCAAAGAAAACTCATTTCGGCCGCTTGTATCCGCGATCTCGTTCTTTCTGTCACTACCCAAAGCTCGTGACCATAGGTGAGGGTAGGAACATAGATCAACCGGTAAATTGAGAGCTTCGCCTTTCGGCTCAGCTCGCTCTTCACCACGACAGACCGGTACAACACCCGCATCACTGCAGACGCAGCACCAATCCGCCTATCGATCTCACGCTCCACCCTTCCCTCACTCGTGAACAAGACCCCGAGATACTTAAACTCCTCCACTTGGGGCAGGACCTCATCCCTGACCTGGAGAAGGCATTCTACCCTTTTCCGACTCAAGACCATGGTCTCGGATTTAGAGGAGCTGATTCTCATCCCAGCTGCTTCACACCCGGCTGCGAACTGCTCCAGCGAAAGCCGGAGATCACGTTCTGACAAAGCCAGCAGGACCACATCATCTGCATCGGTGACAAAGGGCAGCTTTGGCGGAGTCCAACTCTCACCGGAAACGAGCCCGACTTACTGCCGGCAATGCGGACCAAGCTCTGACACTGGTCGTACAGGGACCTAACAGCCCGTATCAAGGGGCCTGGTACCCCATACTCCCAGAGTACCCCCCCACAGGGCCCCCCGAGGGACGCGGTCGAACGCCTTCTCCAAATCCACAAAACACATGTAGATTGGTTGGGCGAACTCCCACGCACCCTCCAGGACTCCCCCAAGGGTATAGAGCTGGTCCAGTGTTCCACGGCCAGGACGAAAACCACATTGCTCCTCCTGGATCTGAGGTTCGACTATCCGACGGACCCTCCTCTCCAGAACCCCTGAATAGACTTTGCCAGGGAGGCTCAGGAGTGTGATCACCCTGTAGTTGGAACACACCCTGCGGTCCCCCTTTTTAAATAGGGGGACCACCACCCCGGTCTGCCAGTCCAGTGGAACTGCCCCCAATGTCCACGCGATATTGCAGAGCCGCGTCAACCAACACAGCCCCACAACATCCAGGGCCTTAAGGAAATCCGGGCGGATCTCATCCACCCCCGCAGCCTTTCCGCTGAGGAGTTTTTTGACCACCTCAGTGACCTCGGCTCCAGAGATTGGAGAGCCCAACCCAAAGTCCCCAGACTCTGCTTCCACCCTGGAAGATGTGCCGGTGGGATTGAGGAGGTCTTCGAAGTACTCGGCCCACCGATTCACAACGTCCCGAGTCGAGGTCAGCAGCACACCCCCCCCACCCAAACAGTGTTGGTAGTGCACTGCTTTCCCCTCCTGAGGCGCCGGATGGTGGACCAGAATCTCCTCAAAGCCGTACGGAAGTCTTGTTCCATGGTCTCACCAAACTCCTCCCATGCCCGGGTTTTTGCCTCCACGACCATCCGAGCCGCATTCCGCTTGGACTGCCGGTACCTATCAGCTGCCTCCGGAGACCCACAGGCCAAAAAGACCTGATAGGACTCTTTCTTCAGCTTGACAGCATCCCTAACCACTGGTGTCCACCAGCGGGTTCGGGGGTTGCCGCCACGACAGGCACCGACCATCCTGTGGCCACAACTGCGGTCAGCCCGCCTCGACAATTGAGTCACGAAACATGGCCCATTCGGACTCGATGTCCCCTGACTCCCCCGAGACACGTTCGAAGTTCTGTCGGAGGTGGGAATTGAAGCTCCTTCTGACAGGAGACTCTGCCAGACGTTCCCAGCAGACCCTCACAACACGTTTGGGTCTGCCAGGTCTGACCGGCATCTTCCCCCACCATCGAAGCCAACTCACCACCAGGTAGTGGTCAGTTGATAGCTCCGCCCCTCTCTTCACCCGAGTGTCCAAGACATGTGGCCGCAGATCAGATGAAACGATAACAAAATCGACCTGCGGCCTAAGGTATCCTGGTGCCAAGAGCACATATGGAGGCTTTATGCCTCTGGTAGGGTCACCCATGGCAAACAGGTCCTAGGTGAGGGATCAGACAAAGTGCAGCCCAAAGACCCCTTATGATGAATAAAATAAATGGAACCAGTGTTCCCTCGCCCGGACGTGGGTCACCGGGGCCCCCCTCTGGAGCCAGGCCTGGAGTTGAAGCACGCTGGTGAGCGCCTGGTGGCCGGGCTTTCACCCATGGAGCCCGGCCGGGCACAGCCCGAAGAGGAGACGTGGGTCCCCCTTCCCATGGGCCCACCACCCATGGGAGGGGCCAAAGAGGTTGGGGGCAATGTGGAAAGGGTGGTAGCCGAAGGCGGGAACCTTGGCGTTCTGATCCTCGGCTACAGAAGCTGGCTCTAGGCACGTGGAATGTCACCTCTCTGGTGGGGAAAGAGCCGGAGTTGGTGTGTGAGGTTGAGAGGTTCTGACTAGATATAGTTGGACTCACCTCAATGCATGGCTCTGGCTCTGGAACCAGTTTCCTTGAGAGGGGTTGGACTCTCTACCACTCTGGAGTTGCTCCCACTGAGAGGCGTCGAGCAGGGGTGGGCATACTTCTTGCCCCCCATCTTGGTGCCTGTACGTTGGGGTTTACCCCGGTGAGCGAGAGGGTAGCCTCCCTCCGTCTTTGGTTGGGGGGACGGGTCCTGACTGTGGTTTGTGCTTATGCACCAAACTGCAGCTCAGACTACCCACCCTTTTTGGAGTCCCTGGAGGGGGTACTGGAAAGCGCTCCTTCGGGTGACTCCCTCGTTCTGCTGGGGGACTTCAATGCTCACGTGGGCAACGAGGAACGGCCCCCCTGATCTGAACCCGAGTGGTGTTTTGTTATTAGACTTCTGTGCTCGTCATGGATTGTCTATAACAAACACCATGTTCAAGCATAAAGGTATTTGAACATTTAGAAGCAAAAATCATTAAGAAGTGTAGTAAAGCCCATAAAGTAGGTGAAGATTAGAGAAAACAATCCTAAACAGCAGAAAACTGAAATCTTTGAACATATTTTAAAAAACTGAACAGCTGAAATGTTTAACCAACTCATATTTGAGTAGGAATATTAATTTAAGAAGTACATTTTCACAATTAGTTGAACTGTGAATTTAGTAGGATATGCTGAATTCTGAAACTGATAGCTGAACATGCCTTAGAATTGAAGTGAAGCTGAAATTGAGTTCAATTGTCAGTTAGCAGAATGTATTGGAAAAATATGAAGTTTTAGCAGAAAATGCCTCTATCACACAGAGACGGAGCTCGCAAGTAGATGAAAATCGGTAAAAAATAAATAAATACAGAGTTCGTACGGGTGCTTGAAATCCTTGAAAATGCTTGAAAAACAAACGGCACAGTTTTGTTTATAAGATCACCCAAGTTAGTTTGATGAAAAAACTCAATTTGTTATTTTTGCTAACGTTAAAAACTAGAGAGCGATTATTTGGCCTTTAGTAAACACCGCTGCGGCTGCTCTGAGAGGGTCCGCTCCTTTCTGTAACACCGGTGTGTGAGCAGCAGACTCCTCCTACTATAGAGACCAGCCGCTGGACCGGCGGTGTCCTCTGGCTTCTCTATTAAGCAGACGTACTTTAACCATGAAACTTTTATGCTAGCCGTGTGTGTGAGAGCCCTGCTTTGGGTCTGGGATCCAGCAGGTCCTTCTGTGATAATTAGTTATGAAATCAAGACTGAAGTAGAGCAGGGTACCGAAAAAATGGTAAGAAATATCTTTTCCAGTGCTAAAAAGTCTGTTATGAGCCGCAAAGTTCTGTTCCTCCCGCTGCAGCAGCTCAGCGCCGCTCCGGCCTGTTGAGGCAGCCCGGTACACCTGAGCACCACCACGCCACAGAAACGTCAACCCCCTGAACCCCGTAAACTGCGAACTGTCACCTCATCCGCACCTCACCCTGACTCAGCATGTCCTCTGAGCCTGCCAAAAAATAATGCATCTCACCACTAGGGGATGCCCTATATGTACCACACTAGTGGGTTAATCAGTAAACCACGAGTAAGCCGAGCAAATTTGGTGTCAGTCTGATTATGCATCAAGGAGATATAGCTGGTTAGAAAATCATAGGGAGTGATGTTTTCAAATCAAATTCATTAAAATTTAGCTGTTCATAGGTTGACAAAAATCATTTTGTGTTAGTTTGGCGTCAATCAAATGTTGCGTATGTTATCTAGAAGCAAACAGCTTCAAGGGGCAGAGCTAAAGGAATTTGAACCAACAACCACATAAATGTGTTTGGTGCAGTGGTGTGATGACACAAAACAAGTTTCATGCAATCCTGACCATGTTCTTAGAAGTTAATAAAGGTTGAACTTATCTAGGGGGCGCTGTGATCAATGATATTAAAATCCTATCGCCGTCATCTTAAGTTTACAAAGATAGTTTTATGTTAGTTTGGCGTCAAATAACATGTTGCGTATGTTATCTAGAGCCAACAGACTGAAAGGGGGTGGAGCTAAAATGATTTGAACCAACAACCACATAAATGTGTTTGGTGTAGTGAAATGATGACACAAGCCACGTTTGGTACACTTGTGATTTTGTCTTTCAAAGTTATTAAAGTTTTAATTTATCTAGGGGGTGCTCTGGGCGATTAAATTAAAATCCCATAGAGGTCATCTTAGGTTGACAATGATGGTTTTGTCTTAGTTTGGCATCATTCAGATGTTGCGTGTGTTATCTAGAGGCAAATGGCTGAAAGGGGGCGGAGTTAAAATGATTTGAACCAATGAGCACATACATTTGTTGAGTGCAGTGGTGTGATGACTCCCACCATGTTTGGTACAGTTTTGAGCTTTTTTGTAGAAGTTATTGATTGATTGATTGATTGATTGATTGATTGATTCTTTATTTTGGTTGTCAGAAGACTTTCAAACAACAAAGATACATCATAACATCATGAATTACAACCAAAAAAAGGAATAGGCAGAAGCAATGCTTATTTTAGCCTACCCTATTCTCCACCTACAATAGATATTTCCATTAACTTTTCAAACAAACACACTTAAAAGGTACACTTTACCAATTCACACCAGTCCATGAAAAAAAAAATAATAATAAAAAATAAAAAAAAGAAGCAGGAAGAAGAATCTTATATATACCCTGCTCCCTTACTAAAAATAACAATCTAAATATTATAACGAGTCCTTCAAAGAATACAAAAGAAAAATCCTTCCTCTTTAATCCCCACCATACCAAACCGAATCACCTTACTTTGCTAAATGTGCATAACTATTGCCATATCTTCCAATATTGATACTGTGTTTTAAACTTAGCTGTCATTATAATTAACATAACTTGCCATTATTTTATCTTTATACATTCTTTTAAATCTGTTAATATTTGTATAACTTTTCATTTCAATACTTAAGGAGTTCCATAATCTAACTCCATAGACTGAAACACATTTCTGTTTTAGAACAGTGCGAGCATATGGGGTTTTAAAGTGATATCTTCGTCTATGGCCGTTATCTTCTGAATCTTGCGTAAATAAAACTTGTTGAGCTTCAGGTAAAATTCTATGTTTAGCTTTCCACATATATACCAAAACGTTTAAATCTACAAGATCCTTTAATTTCAGCTGTCGAGTTTTAACAAACTATTAGAATGCTCTCTACTTCCTTTCCTATTAATAATACGCATTGCACTTTTTTGTAACAAAAACAAAGGTTTTGTTTTACTGGAGTAAGTGTTACCCCAGACTTCCAGACAGTAACCAAAATATGGCAGAATAAGTGAGCAATATAACATATAAAGCGAACTACAACTAAACAACTCTTTTACTCTATATCAGCGGTTCCAAAACTTATTTAGCCGTGCACCCCCTTTTATATCCCGACCGTGTTGACGCACCCCCAACCCCCAAAAACATGTGTTCAAGAAAGAAAGAAAGAAAAAAAGACTTGCAACACAATCAGTAGCCTCTTTTATAAAACAATGCCGCCAATTTGCCGCAACGCCGAGGTGGCATCAGGGAGCGTTAGGTCGTTTATAAGAGCTCAGACCGTGGCGGTAATGTTGCGCAAACATGTCCGTTTCATAAAAGATTACACGATGGCGGCATAAAGGGGGTATGGGGGCAGTCTCTGCACTGTCGCGGACTTCCGTGTATCTTGGACATAACTTGCTTTTTATTGCGATCGAAGCTGCGCAGGTGTGTGTCCTCCACCATCCCTGTGAGCTGTCAGATGATCTGAGCTGCAGATCTAACGGAGAAAAGCTCCCGGAGCACCGCAACGCTCCAAATGATCATCTCAGCTGATTCTGTTTACAAAAGTGAAACTTAAGCGCGTGTTTACTTTCATTTTCATTATAGTTCCCGGCCGGAGCTCGGCATTAATTCATCACATGGTCATGACACCTCCCTCTGTTGTGCCAACGCTTAATGTGCGTTTATAAGACCAGCAAAGCCGCAATATTACCACAATATTACTATCAAGCGTGGCGGCACGAATGCCACAAAATTCCCGCAACGTGATACCGTCATGGCGCGTTCATAAGAAACACGTTGCGGTAATATTGCGCTGATTTGCCGGCATGGTGTGTCTTATAAAAAGGGCTAGTGTGTTTGTTTCTGACCACAACTCACAGCCTCCTACAAAGTCTGGGAGCTGAAGGAGCCTCTAGGATGGGAGGCTAAATGTCTTCAACATAACCAGAAAAGTTCAGCAGCTGTGTTCAGCTAAAACTCTCAGGATGATCATGTCCAGAATGACTGATAATAAGTGAAACTTAAATGTAGCTGCTGTCAGTAACCATATAACAGACTTTAATAATTAAAACTCTCAACAGACTAAATAGTGCAGAAAATAAAGAAATAATGTCACAACTTTGCGTGTTGATTATTATTATTATTATTATATTTATTTATTAGCCACATCGGCTCCTATAGTGGGTGGAAGTGGAGATTATCTGTGTTTGATGTTGATTCTCCGTGTGTTTTTATTTCTGCAGTGAGCCATAAAACTCACCTCACTCCGCCTGGAGTTTGTTCTTTAAAACTCGTATTAAATCCACAGTGATGACGCATTTTAACGAGCTTCCTCCACGCGGTATTTTTCATTGCAGGATGCAGTTTCAATTCACTTTTAAACAAGTTAATTTAGTTCGCCACACGGGTTTGATTTTTGCCGCTGCACGTCTGCACAGTGAGAGAGGGGAGGGGGAGACGTGCTGTTGCACTCATGGTCTCTGCGGGCTGCAGTGACGGGAGCTTCTCTCTGTTAGATCTGCAGCTCAGATCATCTGACAGCTGGGATGGTGGATGACACACACCTGCTCGTGAAAATAAAAACTTTACGAGCGCGGTTTTGATCGCAATAAAAAGCAAGTTATGTCCAAGATACACGGAAGCGCAGAGACCGCCCCTATACCTCCTTTATGCCGCCATCGCGTAATCTTTTATAAAACGGACATGATTGCGCAACATTACCACCACGGTCTGAGCTCTTATAAAAGACCTTAGGCTCCCAGATGCCGCATCGGCTTTGCGGCAAATTGGCGGCATTGTTTTATGTGTAATTTTTTTTTTTTTTGCGTAATCACCACCATTACGCTTTCTACCTCGCACATACCCTAGCGGCAGCTCGCGCACGCACCACACTTTGGGAATCCCTGCTCTATATAAAACACCAATGCTTCTGCTAATTTAGCCTCTAATGTAATGTAAATGAGCTCCCCAATTTAATTTATCATTTAAGATAACACCTAGGAATTTTATATCCCTAGCCCTTTCCATATTGACACTATCTATTATTAAATTCAAATTATTCTTTTTCCGATTGCCAAAAATCATGTAATTAGTTTTCTCCCAGTTTAAACATAATTTGTTTACCTTAAACCAATCCCTCACTTTAACCATTTCCTCTCCTATACATCCCATTATCTCTGATAAGTTTTTCCCTGAGATAAAAATGGTAGTGTCATCTGCAAACAACAAAAACTGTAGCATATTGGATACCTCACAAATATCATTAATGAATAAAATAAAAAGCAATGGACCTAAAACAACCCTTGTGGAACTCCACATGTAACTTTTTGATTCTCAGATCTTTGTCCATTGAGATATACATACTGTTGTCTATCCATTAGGTAGCTTGTAAGCCAATTGTGTGCTGGACCCCTTATACCACTATGAAGTAGCTTTCATAATAATAGGTTATGATTTACACTATCAAATGCTTTCCGTATGTCAACAAACACACCTACTGTATATTCATTGCGATCTGTTGCGGCTGTAATTTTTTCTATTAACTCTATCAATGCTAAACTTGTCAATCTCTGTGGCCTGAATCCATATTGTTTTTCGGTAATTATTTTATATATCTCTAAAAATCCTGTAACTTCCTAGCAAACCATTTCTCAAGAATTTTTGAAAACTGAGAAAGCAAAGACACCGGTCTGTAGTTATTAAATTGATGTTTGTCACCATTTTTAAATAATAAGATTATTTTTGCAATTTTCATTTTATCAGGAAAAACACCTGATTTATAGACAAATTACAAATGAAGGTCACTGGTTTGATAATACAATCTATAGTACTTTTCACAATTGACATATCAAGTCCATCACTATCTTTGGATGTTTTATTCTGACTTTTCTTGACAAATTACAAAATTTCATACTTCTCCACCTCCCCAAGGAACATTGATTGCATCACGAGATTTCTATTTATTTGTCTCTGACTTTCATTTGACACCTGCATAGAATTCGCTATATTTTCCCCTATTTTAGTAAAAAAATGATTAAACTCATTGGCAATATCTTTGCTGTTGTCAATAATGTCCTCATTATATACATCATAAAGTAGTCTGGCAACTTTTTATATTCTGTATTTGGTCTTATTGCTTTATTTATGATATTCCATGTATTTTTCATATTTCCACTATTTTCTTTCAATTTTCTATCATAGTAATCATTTTTAGCCTTCCTTAGGATTGTTGTTAATTTGTTTTTATATGTTTTATATTTAACCTTGTCTGTTTCTAATGAAATCTTTATAAAGTTTATTTTTCTTTTCAAATGCTTTAATAAGTCCTCTAGTCATCCATGGCTTATCATTTTTCACAGATTTTCTACATAATTGTAATGGACAGCTGATATCATATAGAGATATGTAGATGTTTAAAAAAGTTTCATAGGCTACATTCACATCTGACATATAAACTCCAGACCAATCCTGTTGCATGAGCTTATTCCTAAATTCCTCAACTGCCTCTCCGGTCCTTAGTCTGGAGTATCTAGGCTCATATATGATTTTATGTTTTATGGCTTTTCTAGACAATATGGTATAAACAGGCAGGTGGTCGCTGATGTCATTTATTAGTAAGCCACTTTGGACAATTTTTTGTAAATCATTTGTAACAATATTGTCAATTAATGTAGCACAAGAGCTTGTAATTCTACTTGGATAATTAATCGCTGGAAAAAAGCTCTTTTATTTAATGCATCTAAGAACGCATCTGTATCCTTACACTTCAATGGATTGAGAAAGCCTATAGTGAAATTACCACCTATTAGAAATGTTTCATAAGGATTCTGTAGATTTTCAAAATTTCCCTAAATGCTTCTAGACTAGATCCATGTGCTCTATAAATGCAAGCAGCGATCACATTTCTGCCTGTACACATTTCAATCTCAACAGCCACACATTCCAAAACTCCCTCAACTGCAACAGACATTCGCTCAACAGGTTTGCATTTCAAAGTATTTTCCACATATAACACGACCCCTCCTCCTCTTTTTCCTAGTCGATCTATATGATAAAAGTTATACCCATCCATTTAAAAATCTATACCTTTCTCCATATTTAGCCAGGTTTCAGAGAGTGCTATTATATTAAATCTACTAGTAAATGTACCAAGATAATCCTTTAATTTATTGTAATTTGCATATAGACTTCTAATATTAAAATGAATAAATGACAGAGTATCTAAAGAAACATTTACATGAAATTCTTCCTGCGTATAATATTTGCAGTTCCCATTAGTATCATTTAGCATATGAAACTCTGGGTCCAGATCCTTGTCAAAATCATACATCTTATAATCATTAAAACTGACATTAGTCACAGTCTTATAAAAATTGTTGTCAGGGTCAATTTCATTTTCCAAGTCCCATGGTCTGTGATCAGTATACTCAGAGGGTTTTAGTCCCAAATCCTTGTTGTTCATATATGGTTACGGTTCATTTTCACCTTGCCAATAGAAGTGAATATTATCACAGTTTTTTTCCCATGTTATATGATTTATTCCTGTAGTGTCACACTTTTGACATTTTTAATATTTATCCAGATCTAAAAGGTCTTTAATGACAACAACTTTTTGTTCCTCTGGTGTTCCTCTAAGTTTAATGTAGACCTTGCATTTTGCAGTCCATGTTGATTGACTCTTATTTTGTCTTCTTAGTATTCGTGCTTGTCGTGCTATGTCAGCATTTTTCTTTGTCAGATGCTCATTTATGTAGACATTGGTTCCTCTCAGCTTCTTAGCTTGTCTTAGTAGCTCATTTTTTGATTTTCTGTTCACAAGGCGAATTATTATAGATTATTTTCCACTATTATTCTTTCGATACAGAGAATGGCAAGCTTCAATATCTTCACTATCAATGTTAATTCCCTTGCTACCAAAGAAATGGACAATTTGTTGCTCCAAAGACTTGATGTCACTTTCGGTGGGCTCACTGCCTTCCCCTGCCACTAAAGCTCTGGCATACGTTCTGTGTTTGGTCTCCATTCCACCAACTATCAACTCATTCATACGGGTGTACTGCTCTAGATCTGCAACACGGGACTCGAGTAGGGCTATTTTTTTTATCCTTTTCTTCATTTAGTTTTTGCAGGTCTTTAATTTGTCCCATCATGTCCAAGAGCAATTTCTGTTGTTTGGAGATATTAGAAAGCTCTCCTGACATGTAATTTAGAGATTTCTTAATCTCTTCCATCTCATCCTCAGAGACTGTGCCTTTTTTTGATGGCATTTTGTAGGTGGCTCAAAAATAAGATGTAAACACACCTGTTTAGTTGTTGGTACTTGCTGATGGATCCTGGGCCTGGCGGCTGCTAGGGTCTCCTGGGCCTAATGGCCGATGGTGTATCCTAGAATGGCTTGATGGTAGCCCGAAAGCTGCTACTGGCCTGATGGTAGCTTGGACGCTGCTGCTGGTCTGGTGGTAGCTTAGAAGCTGCTGCTGGTCTGAGAAGAAGCTGCTGCTGGTCTGGTGGTAGCTTAAGCCTGCCACACACGAGAGCCAACAGCTGAGCTACCGGTCATTCGAGGCCGTTTGCTCAGCATATTACTCGCTGTGTGCGCCTAATTTTCACTGAGTTTTCTGCGTCACGAGACGCTGAGGTGAAAATCAAACCGGTTTGATACTTTCCGCCCCACGGGGGGCAGAAACTCGCCGTGTGCGCACTACGTGAGCTGTTGGCTGAGCCGAAATGTTCCAAGTGACCAATCACAGCGTGTTCTCCCCTCACGTGATTCCAAGGTGGCAGCCTCCTGTCTGCATGATAGAAAAATAAACAAAATGGAGACTTTAAGCCCTTTTTATGAGACACACCATGTTGGCAAATCAGCGCAATATTTCCGCAACGTGTAATGAAAATGAAAGTAAACACGCGCTTAAGTTTCACTGTTGTAAACAGGACCAGCTGAGAAACTGGAGCTCCGGGAGCTTTTCTCCATTAGATCAGATCATCTGACAGCTCACAGGGATGGTGGAGGACACACACCTGCGCAGCTTCGATCGCAATAAAAAGCAAGTTATGTCCAAGATACACGGAAGTCCGCGATACGCGCTTAAGTTTCACTTTTGTAAACAGAATCAGCTGAGATGATCATTTGGAGCGTTGCGGTGCTCCGGGAGCTTCTCTCCATTAGATCTGCAGCTCAGAAACTTAACGAGCGCAGCTTCGATCGCAATAAAAGGCAAGTTATGTCCAAGATAAATGGAAGTCCACGACAGTGCAGAGACCGCCCCCATACCTCCTTTTTGCCGCCATCGCATAATCTTTTGTAAAACGGACATGATTGCTGTTACGACCCCCTCTAGTGGTCTAGGCGAGTGAGGGTTCGTAACATAAAATGACGAGTACACGGATGGTACAAATTAAACAAGCTTTTATTTTGAAAAGCCCTTGGGCGGAAGTTATCCAGCCGGACCCGCCGCCAGGCTGAAATAAAAAACAAAAGGTGAGTGGCTCTTCCACTACATGTAAATCCCTCTCATAACCACAACTAATAACTGTACCACTTAAAGGGTTTTTAACCAAAATTCCTCCCAACTTGGGGTTAGATAATCAGTGACAAACAAAAATCCTGAGAGGCTCTAGTCTAAAACTAGAAACACTGGGCTATAAGGGAGGAGTGTCCATCCACTCATAAGGGGATAAATACTAACAAAAAGGGAGGTTTTGAACGCTACTTATCCTCCCCACTTTTCCTCCCAACTCATGGAGGCCTAGACCCAGTCCAACGGGAGAGGAGCTCCAGGATGTTGATGTTAGGGCCCTCAATGTGTCATCCCCTGAATCGTCACTGGCTGGGCCTCCCCTCCCCGGTGTGTGGCTGGGGTTGGTCTCTCGGTCTCGTCGGGTTGTTGTTTCATTGGGTCCCTGAGGCAAAGCGAGGCTTGGTCCAGGACTTCCGTGTTGTGGCTTATTTGAGGTTCTACAGGGGCTTTCTGAGTCTGCCACTCCGCGAATCATCTGGCGGTCACCACCGTCTGGTTGTCATCCTTTTTCCCCTTTGTTTCGTTTCCTTCTCTGTATCTCAATCCTCCGCTTTTCCTCTAGAAGTCTTCGGTCCCTTCTCTCTCCTCTCCACGCAGTTTCTTCTTTTCCCCTTATAAGTAGGCCTCTCCTTCATTAGGTCAAGAGCTTCAGCTGAGTGCAGCTGAAGGTGGTGGAGGTGTGCCGGGTGGGGCGTGGCCACCAGCAGGGATCCATTCAGATCCTGAGAGGAGTTGTCCTCAGCAGGGTCACTGGAAGGCTCAGAACCGGGCCTGCAGCTCAGGATCGTAACAATTGCGCAATATTACCGCCACGGTCTGAGCTCTTATAAACGACCTTGAGGCTCCCAGATGCCGCATCGGCTTTGCGGCAAATTGGCGCGCTCCAAATGATCATCTCAGCTGAAACTTAACGCTCCAGGCCTATGGCAAGCCGTTGTAGTATGTAATTCACAAACACTTCTATCTGTGAACGTAATTTAAACTGGATTATTGCCAACCCGTACATTATAGACATGCCACCATTACATTGTTACCAGTAGAAATGAAATGTTATTCAATATCTCAAAAGCTCTAAGACAGTTGAGGTGATAGCATATTGTTTTGCATGTTATTGAACTGTTTTCTAATAATGTTCTGTTGTTAAAAAAAGTAAAGGAAGGAAAGAAAACATGTTTCCCTGGCAGGTTTTAAATGTTTAAAGCTTTTCCTGATTGAAGATAAGTTGGTCAAAGTGCAAATATTTACACAAGTCATACAGTCATGAAATAAGATTTTGTCTTTGAAAAATAGTTAAATGTAAAAAAAAAAAGTATTTACATACTGAGAGTAGTTTTAGAGGAACTGAGTTAATTGATAGGTTATTTATTTACAAATGTAGACAAAGAAGAAGACAATCAATCTCGTATGAAAAAAAGCATTAAAAATGTCAATCGAAGAATCGTGGCACCAGTTATCGAATCGAACCAACAACCATTATAATCGAAGAATCGAAGCATCGAAGCTCCCATAATCGAATCGAATCATGAAGTACCCTTTTTGGAACACCCCTAGTTTTGATATGACATTATTATATGGACTCTCAGCGCACAGGACTTCTTTTGAGCAGAGAGGACAGAGACCGCTAAACCAGTAGTAAACATTTGTTCGCAGAAATTTTGACCTTGAAATGTTAGAGTGCGGAATGTTAAGGTTAGAGTGGAGTGAAAAGATTTCAGAAAAGTGGTAAAGGTCCAAACTAATTAACTCTACGACCACAATTTTTGGAGTACATTCATTAATTATAGCTCAAAACGGAGGAAAATCCTTCAGCTTTCATCCAGTGCAAGTCCCATTTCCATCGGTTCTACTATTCTCTCAGGACACTTCCTGAAGTGGAGCAAAGTTGGTTCTGAGCCCTATTCTTTTGAATGGGGGGGGAGGAGAAATTTCTGAAATTTTCAAATCGTACCTCAAGTTTAACTTGTGATTTTAGAAAAACCGTAAAAGATATCAAGAAGCAAACTTAGCCGATAATAGCTGTACTTCTTGTGAGTTTGTTAAAAGTTGAATGAAGTCTCTAGGTTGAAGTTAACCCTTCAGAGTAACGGGTAGAATTGCTGTAAGGATTTTGTTAAAAATTGAGCGATTTTAAGCATTTTCCATTCATTTCAATGGGCTGAAAAATCACAGAAAATGCTGAATATCTTGGAAACGGTTGAAAATATCAATAACAAAAGTCATACCCGGAACGAGCTGAACGGTTTGATACCAAATTTGCTGAAATAGCTGAAAAACTGTTGAACTAGATACAAATCAAAAAACGTACAGAATACGGAAGAAGTAGAACTAGATAAATTGCATGTCTTGCAGAAATGCATTTGAATGCTTTATTGCTGAATATGATAGCTGAAACTGCTGAATTGAAGCTAAAACGAAGTTTAATTGTCAATGTATTTGAAGATTTAGGAGCAAAAATTGCTTAAAAGTTTTAATAAGCCCGAAAAGTAGGTAGAGAACAGAGAAAAAAATCCTAAACAGCAGAAAAATTAAATATCTAAACATAGTTTAAAAAACTTTGCTGCTAAAATGTTTAAACAGCTTTTTGAGTATAAGTAGTTTAATAGTTAAATTTTCACAATTAGTTGAATTGTGAATTTAGCAGGATATGCTGAAATTTGAAACTGATAGCTGAACATGCTGAGTAGCTGAACTGAAATAAGCAGTTTTCTGCTGCAAAAATTTAGCTTAATTGTAAAAATGAGCTGAAAAGGTTTAATGATTTAAGAGCAAAAAATCACTAACAAGTGTAATAAAGCCAAATAAGTAAGTGGAAAAAAGAGAAAACAATTCTAAACATCAGAAAACTGAAGTCTCAGTACACAGTTTAAAAAACTGGACAGCTGAAATGTTTAAACAGTTGGTATATTTGAGTAGAAATAGTTTAATAGTTAAATTTTCACAATTAGCTGAACAGTAAATTTACCAGCTGAAACTTATAGATGAACATGCATTAGAACTGAAGTGAAGTTGAAAATGAGTTCAATTGTCAAAGTTAGCAGAATGAGATCAAAAATAAACTGTTAGAAAGAGCAGAAATTGAACTTTGAAGTTTCAAAACTCTCTCAGCCAATCAAAGACCAGGGATGGTGGACGGCTGGTTTCCTGAGACCAAGCTGATCGATTTGGTGTACAACATGTCTGGGTGCGTATTTCTATTAACCATAAAGAAGCTTGAACTCTCTCAGCCAATCAGAGAGCAGGGATGGAGGGGGCACTGGGTTTCTGAGACCAAGCCGATCGATTTGATGTATAATATGTGTGGGTGTGTATGTCTGTATAGCCAGAAAAAATTTGAAAACTCTCAGCCAATCAGGAAGAGGGGGGGGGGGGGGGGGGGGGGGGGGGGGTAGAGAGCGATAGAGGGAGAGAGACAATATTGATTCTGGCTTTGGTTTTGGTCAATGTTCTGGGCCTGGTTCTAATCTAGCCCTGGTTCTGGTCTGGGCCTGGTTCTGATCCTGGTTCTGGTCTTAAACCAGATGCTGGTTCTGATACTGGTTTGCTGTAACAAGCAGACAGACTGATAGAGAAGCCACAAGTCTCCAGTAGGATTGTACTTAAAATAGCTTTTCCGTATATCAGCTGTCAGACAGTCAAAATAGCGGGAAATGTCTGAACCAATCAGAAAGCTCCATTATCACACCACTGGTCTGCTGCTGTTAGATGCAGCAGGCAGGCCCTTTAATGAGGAAGGCTTTGGATCTGTGCTTCAGATGTCAGATCGGAGGCCTCGAACTTCTCATCACCATTCGAAAAGTATAGCACCGATTCGGAAAATTCCAAAAGCGTCAGTGGCGCTCTGTGAGACGTTTTGTGTGCCTAACTTGAATTTTGTAGAAGATATGATGAGTTGATTTCTGCTGTCAGAGACCGGAGCAGAAAATGCCTGTTTTTTATGGGGTTAAAATGTGGCTGAATCCTCCTCCTGACGCTTGTAACTCAAGAACCGTTACACCTACAGCAAAAACAAAGACATCCCATCGAAGCTGACAAGAAAACCTTCTGTTTTTGAAAACAATTATGCATGAACTATAAAAGATGTGGTCGTAGCAGATTTTTCTTTAGAGAAAGTCATCGGAGACTGCAGCTGATCTGCAGCTTCAAAAGTCAGATTGGAGGCCTTGAACCTGTCATCACCATTCAAAAAGTATTGCACCGATTAGAAAAATTCCAAAAGCGTCAGCAGCAGAAGGTGTCGTTGGTGCTCTGTGTGAATTTTTGTGTGGCTACGTCGAATTTTTTAGGAGATATGAGGAGACGATTTCAGCTGTCTGGAGCAGAAAATGATATTAATTATAATGGGCGCCAATGGGAGGAAATCTGGCTCACTCCTCCTCCTGAGGCTCGTAGCGCCCGAACCGTGACAGATACAGCTAAACCAAAGACATCCCATCGAACCTGACAAACAAATCTACTGTTTTTGGAAAAATTATGAATGAACTCTAAAAGATGTGGTCGTAGCACAATTTTGTTTAGAGAAATTCTTCGGTTACTGCAGAAAACACTCATCTGCAGCTCCAAACGTCAGATTGGAGGCCTCAAACGTCTCACCATTCGAAAAGTCTTGCACCGATTCGAAAAATTCCAAAACCGTAAGTGGCAGAAGGCTTCGATGGTGCTCTGTGTAAATCTACGTTGAATATTGTAGGAGATATGACGAGACGATTTCAGCTCTCAGAGATCGAAGCACAAAAGCTGAGAATAATTTGAATGGCCGCCAATGGGAGAAAATCTGGCACTATATTGGCATTTTGAAGCTCGTAGCGCCCGCACTGTGACACCTACAGCTAAAATGAAGACATCCTATAGAAGCTGACAAAGATTCCTACTTTTTGAGGTATAATTTGTTTAAGTATTGTAAACGATGTGGGTGTAGTAAACATCTGTTTGCAGAAAAAGTGACCTTGAAATGTTAGTGCGGAATGTTCAGGTTAGAGTGGACTGGAAAGATTTCAGAAAAGTGGTAAAGGTCCGAACTAATTAACGCTACGACCACAATTTTTGGAGAACATCCATAAATTATAGCTCAAAACAGAGGAATCTTCGTCAGCTTTCATCCAGTGCAAGTCCCATTTCCATCGGTTCTACGGTTCTCTCAGGACACTGCCTGAAGTCGAGCAAAGTCAGTTTTGGGCCCTATTCTTTTGAATGGGGGGAGGAGGAGAAATTTCTGAACTTTTCCAAATTGTACCTCAAGTTTAACTTGTGATTTTAGAAAAACCGTAAAAGATATCAAGAAGCTGAAAAAAATTGAAATAGTTGAACTTGTTGTGAGTTTGTTAAAAGTCGAATTAAGTCTCTAGGTTGAAGTTAACCCTGCCAAGTAATGCTGGGCTTACACCTACAGACTTTAAAAAGATTTTGAAAAGACTCCAAAAGATTATCAGACACGTTTGTGTTGTTATGACTGACGGAGCTTCCTGGTTCCGCTGCGAGAACGTATTTTATTGGTTGTTGATTGTTGTACGTCACTACGACTACACTCCGACTAGAGACAATATCTAGCATGCTGGAAGTGAAAGACTAGAGAAAGACTGGCATAAATCGGGTCGCCGACAGCAGATTATCACATTACATTTAACGATCGAGACGACGGGAGCGCGCAGAGACTCCAATAAGATTTCTAAAGACTGCCAGTCTTTAGTCTGAGACCGTGAAAATCCTTAGGTATAAGCCCAGCATAAGAGGTCAAAAAGATGAACGATTTTGTGAAAAATTGAGCGACTTTAAGCATTTTCCATTCATTTCAATGGGCTGAAAAATCGCAGAAAAAGCTGAATAAATCGGAAACGGTTGAAGATATCAATACCAAGAGATATCGCCGGAAAGAGCTGAACGAGCTGAACGGTTTGATATCAAATTTGCTGAAATAGCTGAAAACTAGGAGGAGATAGTTCAAAAAATGTACGGAAACTGAAAAAGTGGAGGATACAATACTTTAACAAGCATTCAAACTAATAAAGAGAAACAGAAAAACATTACTTTGAATGCTTTAACAAGCATTCAAACTGATAAAATGTCGAATTTAGATCCAGTAAAGTCCCCCGATCCCAAGTGCGAGGTGAACACACATCTTGTAAAATACACAAAAGAGCAGAGAAACAACATTGAAAACAAAGATGAAAACCTACGTGTGTGTTAACAGACAGCTGTACCAGTGTTTGTAGAGCTCAGACTGATGGAGAATGGCACTAAGGTTAATGTTTGGCAGGAGTCAAAACATATTGGATGCATTTAATCTGCTGATAAATTCATGTATACAATTTCTCAAGACAACTTGAATGGGAGTTAATTTGTAAATACTTTACAAGAAGAAAACTATCAAGATATAAAATGTATATCAGAATTGAGCTGATCATGCTGCGCTCACATGCGCACTTAACTCCCTTTCCTATGCTGTGTCTACAATCGGGTTAGCCTGGTCAGGCCCTTGTAGGGTAATTGTGTTTACATTACTGTTATCCATGCGTTGTTTGTGCAGAGCCGACCCAACACACCAGCTGAAATTCATGCCTACCTACTAGGGATGCACCGATTGATCGGTAACTGCTCGTAATCGGCCGATATTGGTGAAAAAACACGTGATCGGCAACTCCTTTCAGAGCCGATCATAACAGCCACTGTCACTTATATTTTGCGGCTGACGGAGAACCTGTGTGTAGCTGCAGCATCACGCCTCCCTCGCCCGCATGCGCACAGCGGCAAATATGTAAAACTAACTTTTACTCCATCTGTGAGAGTGATGTAAACGAGCGGGGGAAGCTCTTTAAAATGCATCAACACAGCGAATTTAATAGGACTTTGAAAGGGCAAACTCTGGGGGAGTGAGGTGAGATTTCCTGTCTCCCTGTAGAAATGAAAAGACACTCGGAGTTGGAGCGGCAGCAGTCAGACACAGCTGCACTAACCACTCGTCTGTATGAGCGTGACCGTCCGAAAAATGGGCAACTAACCTGAAAAGTAATTAAAGTCATCATGTTAGACGAGCAACCTTTCTCTGTGGTGGACGACGCCGAGTTCCGCTCGTTAGCATCCGCTACGGGAAATAAATAAATAAAGCTATTAACGTAACGACTCTGACTCTCTCAGGCCACTCGTTTAGGGGTCTTTTATTCAGGCTACTGTTGGCCGTAACCCACGGCTTACAACTTCTCAATTTATCCACAGAACAGTTCAGAACTGGGCGGCTTTTCTTAGCATAGCATAACAGCCGCTGACCTGGAACCGGAAATAGCAACCTTTTCTAGCAGCTGAACTGCCCTTCAAAATAAAACTAACACATAACATTACTCTTATATCATTACGGCAACTGTTATGATGGTGCTGCTGGTGATGATGATGATGATGATAATAATAATAATAATAATTTAATTTTAAAAAAATCTCACAACACACAAATTCGAGTTTTTTTTCTTTTGCTTTCTTGCACTATTTAAGCTACACTTAAGCTGAGTCCAAGTTGTCTCTAAGAGTCTGTAGAGTGTTAAATATTGCACATGGCCTCAGCCTGCAATAAAACAGTGGAACAATGATACTTTCTCATCTCCTACTTTTTATACTAATAATACAATGGCAATGTTGCGTGCATGAGAACACAATATTGAAGAATTTATGGATTTGACGCTGTGATCTGTAATATCGGGATCGGCAGATACTGCTTTTGGTGATTGGCCCTCAAAATCCTGATCGGTGCATCTCTACTACCTACTAGTGGGAGCTTCTGATTGGCAGGTAGAATCAGACAGCGATGGCTTCCCACATGTGCAATTTATTAGCAATTGGATGTAGTAGGTTAAACAACTTCCCTGACTGTAGCTCGAATCAGCTGCGGTGGTGCTAGGACAGACTGTCTGCTGTTAGTGCTCTTGAAAGGAAGAGGAACCCATGACATCACCGCTGCTCAGTCAGACAGTAGAAAGCTGTGTGCTTCATGTCAGTCTCCTAAAGCAACACTGCTCACGCCTGCTTTTGTTTACTAACTTGTGGTGCTTAGGATGGACACCATGGACGTCTCTGCACCTCTGTAGCCCCGTCCACATGCTAGGAGATATCTGCGTTCCTGAGAAGGATGTGTTAACAAAACCTGGCTGTGTGGGGACAGCCTAGGGCAAGCTTACTGAAGTGTTAATGGGCCACTAATGTCTGTAAGCGGTTCCGGAGCGCAAAGAGTGCAGAGAATATCGACAAAAAAGGAACAGTCTGAGGTGGACTGTGAACTCTGTGAGTTCTGGTTATCTGCATACAGTGGGTTTTTATACAGGCTGGAGATAAACCAGGTTGTGATCTGGGAGGGGAGGGAGAGGTAATAATCTGTATTCCTGTTTAATATTAGCATAATGTAGGTCTAGCATTGTATTCTCTGGTGTGGCAGGTAACATACTGGGTGAAGGTGGGAAGAGTGGAGGACAGGGAGATGTGGTTAAAGTCCCCAGAGATAAAAAAAAAAAGGGCCTATGGGTGCTGTGTTTGGAGTCTGAAGGTCACAATGTGGATGATCTCACAGGCTGTTTAGGCATTAGACAAGACAAGACAGCTTTATTCATATAGCACATTTCCTACACAAATGCAACTATTGTGCTTAGTACATTAGCACAGGGTGGCACTGCTAACACCATAACTCACCTGGCAGGTAGTAGGGCTGGACGATTCTGGATAAAATGAGAATTACGATTTTTTTTGCTTAGAATTGAGATCACGATTCTCTCATGAATTTTTTTCCAATATAAATATTTATTGCACTTATTACCTGCACATCAACTTTGTAACAGCTGACACTGAACATAAAAACAATAAATGTCTCTCTTGTCTTCTTTCACGTACACAACCTTTGTATAATTTTAACAATAATAACAATTTTGAACAAAATTCTGCATGCTCTCATTTTTTCCTACCAGCTGGCTTCTGCATCTTGTTGTATAAGGCTCTGCAGTTGTCATTTGTTGAGGGAGCACTTGTTTTCATGCAGATTATGTCCCAGATCAAAATGTGGTACAATTGTCGTCTTCTTTTTTTTATTTTTTTAAATTTGGAAATAAGATCGCATACAAGTATGAATTGAGATCACGATTTTTTAACGATTAATTGTGCAGCCCTAGCAGGTAGTGAGGTCTCATGCTAACTGCTAGCAGCTCTATGTCCTTAATGAAAAATCATATCTTTGAGGGATAAATGCCTAGTTACACCATCTATTGGCATTTGCACATTAGTACCAGCTCCGCATGGCCGGGTCTGCATATATTGTGTTCACATCCGGGTGGCCCGAGGATTTCTGGTGCTGAACCAGACGTCTTTTCAGCCCTCTTCCCCAGGAGTTCTACCTCGAGCCGAAACTGGGCCAACACACCCACTGCCGACTGATTGGCCGGCTCAAATTCACACCTACCGTTAGGGACAGCCTCCGATTAGCGGATAGAATCAGCCAGCAGGGGCTGGCTTGGATTTTTCCAAGGTGGACTGTGGTAAATTGAGTACCTACTTGGGTGCTTCTGCAGTCAATTTTGGCACGAAGATGGACAGAACGTTCTGCTTGGATGCCCATGTTGGTGCTGTAGTATCCTTTTCATTTTACCACTTAAGAAGTTTGGCTAAAGTAAAGCCATTTTTATCCAGAAGAGACCTTGAGTTGTTCATGCTTTTAATACCTCGCGCCTCGACTACTGCAACTCTGTCTTATTTGGTGTAGGCAGGAGTACAGTAGCTCGACTGCAGCTTGTTCAAAATGCTGCAGCAAGATTCTTAGAAGGAAAAAGGAAGTATGATCACGTGACACCAATCTTGGCTGTGCTCCATTGGCTACCTGTTGATTTTAGAATTCATTTTAAACTTCTCTTGATGGTGTTTAAGGCTCTGAATGGACTTGCTCCAGCCTATTTGACAGACTTGTTGCTGCTATATGCTCCGGCTCGGACATTACGTTCTGAGAACCAGCTGCTGCTTGTGGCTCCCACGGCTGAAGTCAAGAGTGGACAGGTAGTTCTCTGTAGCTGGACCGAAACTCTGGAACGCACTGCCCCTAACTATTAGGCTCTCTACATCAGTGGCAGTTTTTAAAGTGAGGCTGAAGACCTACTTTTATGATCTGGCTTTCAACTCTGTGGGTTAGCTTATTGCTGATGTTTTATATGCTTTTCTTTGTAATTTTAACTTGTTGGTTTTGATCTGTTTTATTCTTTTGATGTACAGCACCTAGGTGGCATTTCCCGTGCCTGTAAGGTGCTTTATAAATAAATGCTGAGTTGAAGCAGATGAAAACTGTCCATGTTCACATATGTGTCCAGCATTAATTCTGCCAGCAAACATATCCATTAGAATAAGCAAACTGCTCTCTCTGTAGATGCACTGAAGTCTCGTTAACGTCGCTACTTCATCTGTTTTGTTAGGGAGAGATCTCACATTCCCCATGATGATGGAAGAGATTGCTTGTACCTTTTCCTCTGATCTCTACATCCTTTGCCAGCCTGGGTCCCGCATCTCTTTCTCCTTAACTCGCAGGGATATCAGCTGGTTCAGTTGTGAAAGGCCAGGCGGAACAATGGACCCCTAACAGCTGATCCCTGAAAAACAATTGCTGCCAGATCATTCACACTGCCCCTGGTCGCAAAAAACATTAAAAAAAGAAAATGAAAACAGAGTTAAACAAAAAGTAGCCCACATGTCTAAAAAAATAATTAAAACTCCAGAAGAGTCTATTGAATTACTGTTGATTAAGGGGCCTGCCTGACAGGCAGGGCCCTTATTGCTCTCCACCGGAGGATTTGTTCTCTTTATTAAGGGGCCTGCCCGACAGGCAGGGCCCTTATTGCTCTCCACCGGAGGATTTTTTTAATAATAATTATTCTTATTCTTCCGTATACGTTAATACAGCCCAAACCGCAGCGTGCACCCCTACAAATCTTACATCATTTGTTGAATGTGCCACAGCGCCCCCTACATCAATTTCAAACATTAATAACTTCTACAAACAAGTTTAGAACCGTACCAAACTTGATATGTGTCATCACACAAACACTGGCTATACATTCATGTGGTCATTTGTTGAATGTGCCACAGCGCCCCCTACATCAATTTCAAACATTAATAACTTCTACAAACAAGTTTAGAACCGTACCAAACTTGATATGTGTCAACACACAAACACTGGCTATACATTCATGTGGTCATTTCTTGAATGTGCCACAGCGCCCCCTACATCCATTTCAAACCTTAATAACTTCTACAAACAACTTCACAACTGTACCAAACTTTCTATGTGTCATCACACAAACACTGCCTACACATTCATGTGGTCATTTGTTGAATCTGCAACAGCGCCCCCTACATCCATTCAAACTTTAATAACTTCTACAAACAAGGTCACAATGGTACCAAATTTGATATGTGTCATCACACAAACACTGCCTACACATTTATGTGGTCATTTGTTGAATGTGCCACAGCGCCCCCTACATCAATTTCAAACATTAATAACTTCTACAAACAAGTTCACAATCGTACCAAACTTTCTATGTGTCATCACACAAACACTGCCTACACATTCATGTGGTCATTTGTTGAAATTACTTTAGCTCCGCCCCTTTAGAGACGGTTTCCTCTAAATAAAACACGTAATATCTGATTCTCACAAAACTTAACAGAAATGACGTTTGTACACCTAAGAACTGCTCAAAAGGATTTTTTTCATATTTAGAAACAGCGCCCCCTAGATTTTTACAACCAGCTATATCTCCATAATGCAACATCAGATCCACACCAAATTTTGTGTGCTTTGTTGTGGGTCAATGTTTAACACATCGGTTTGGTTACTGTACAAAAAAGTAAGCAGCTATAACATCTGTTTAAAAGCTTGGGTTTTCACATGATTTTAAACACCGGTACTGGGAGCTCAGTAAAGCACTACTGACTGTTTTAGAAGATCACTCATTACACCACCTACTGGTGACATGCACAGTTTATTAGCAAGCTCATAGGACAAGTTGAGGAGGGGTTGAGATGCTGATGATGTGGTGGGGCACACAGGTCTATGACACACGGCCACCACCTTGCGCCACGGGGCAGGCCCCTTTTAAAATTTCTTCAGGAATTTTCTAGTTTTTATTCTTCTTCTTATTATTATTCTTCCGTATACATTAATACAGCCCGAACCGCAACGTGCACCCCCACAAATCTTACATCAAAACGACCGGCTCGGTCGTGGGAGGTGTGCTATTACTTTTCTTAGCGTTTCGAGTTACCATGGCAACGGTGTTAGCAAAACATTGCGCAATAACTTCCCCCTCATTACGCTTGATCCGAAATGTGCACCCCCACAAATCTTACATCAAATCGACCGTCTCGTTCGGGGGAAGGTGTGCTATTACTTTTCTTTGCGTTTTGTGTTACCATGGCAACGTTATTAGCAAAAAATGCTGCGCACAAACGCCCTCCTCATTACGTTTGGTTGTAATTTCTACAAACAAGTTCACAACCGTAACAAACTTGATATGTGTCATCGCACAAACACTGCCTACACATTCATGTGGTCATTTGTTGAATCTGCAACAGCGCCCCCTACATCATTTTCAAACCTTGATAACTTCTACAAACAAGGTCACAACGGTACCAAATTTGCTATGTGTCATCACACAAACACTGCCTACACATTCATGTGGTCATTTGTTGAATCTGCAACAGCGCCCCCTACATCATTTTCAAACCTTAATAACTTCTACAAACAAGTTCACAACATACCAAATTTGCTATGTGTCATCACACAAACACTGCCTACACATTCATGTGGTCATTTGTTGAATCTGCAACAGCGCCCCCTACATCATTTTCAAACCTTAATAACTTCTACAAACAAGGTCACAACAGTACCAAATTTGATATGTGTCATCACACTAACACTGCCAACACATTCATGTGGTCATTTGTTGAAATTACTTTAGCTCCGCCCCCTTACAGATCGTTTCCTCTATATAAAACATGCAATATCTGATTGTCACAAAACTTCACATAAATGACATTTGTACACCTAAGAACTGCTCAAAAGGATTTTTTTTGTATTTAGAAACAGCACCCCCTAGATTTTTACAACCAGCTATTTCTCCATAACGCAGCATCAGATCCACAACAAATTTTGTGTGCTTTGTTGTGGGTCAATGTTTAACACATCGGTTTGGTTACTGTACACCCCCCCACCCCCCCAAAAAAAAGTAAGCAGCTATAACCTCTGTTTAAAAACTTGGGTTTTCACACAATGTTAAACACCGGTACTGGGAGCTCAGCAGAGCACTAATGACTGTTTTAGAAGATCACTCATTACACCACCTACTGGTGACATGCACAGTTTATTAGCAAGCTTATAGGACAAGTTGAGGAGGGGTTGAGATGCTGATGATGTGGTGGCGCACACTGGTCTATGACACATTGCCACCACCTTGCGCCACGGGGCAGGCCCCTTTTAAAATTTCTTCAGGAATTTTCTAGTTTTTAACTGCACTCTGATATGTGCACGGATCTGCCAGCAGGAGGGAAGAGCGGTCCCCCACCCCCCTGGTCTGAGTCTTTGTCTGGGATCTCTAGTAACCCCCTTCTCCGGTTCTATTGTGTTTCAGACCAGCAAGTGTCCTGAAGGAACCAAACCCATGCTGGTGTTTGCAGGAGAGGCATTTGAGTCCGACAACGAGTTCAAACGACTGAAGAGCCTGCTTATAGGTACAAGGGGGGTGTGCTGCTCACATGTATGGGGTGTTCTGGTGGACATGGAGTGATACAGATTCTTTCTCAGATTTCTTTCGAGGCCCTACTGTGTCTGCAGTGCGTCTGGGAGGGTTGGAGCATGTTTTGCACTTTACAGCCGTGGAGGGGAAGATTTACTTGCGCAGTTACAGGTATGGCAATTGTACCTGTTCCTACCACAACCGTCCTGTTTCTCAGATACAGATTTGTGTGTCTGCTCACACACTGTGCTCATCAGGTGCTGATTTGTGCCTGCAGATGTTTGTTAAAGAAGTCTGGGTGCCGCACACCAAGGATTGAGCTGGAGGAGATTGGGCCATCATTGGATTTGGTCCTGAGAAGAACGCATCTGGCATCAGATGACCTGTACAAGCTAGCTAATAAACGGCCCAAAGCTCTGAAGGTAAAGAAGCTAAGGTCCATCTGAACCAGCTCATTCACCTGAACAACACTAATGGGGCACTACTCAGCCAAAAATGTCTCTTTACATCATGGGTTAACACAGCTCACTTCAGTGCCATCCTTTTATTGAACAAGGTCTTTTTACTGAAAATTTTAAAAATTTTCCTCAAACATTCAACACAAAACAAAGTCCCCCATCCCCACCCACCCCGCTATACTCAATTATAAAAAATAAATATCCATCCATTGTCTTCCGGAGTCGGGTCGCGGGGGCAGCAGCTTAAGGAGGGAGGCCCAGACCTCCCTCTCCCCAGCCACTTGGGCCAGATCCTCTGGGGGAATCCCAAGGCGTTCCCTGGCCAGCTGAGAGACATAATCCCTCCAGCGTGTACTGGGTCTTCCTTTGGGTCTCCTCCCGGTTGAACGTGCCTGGAAAACCTCACCAGGGAGGCGTCCAGGAGGCATCCTAACCAGAAGCCCGAGCCACCTCAACTGGTTCCTCTTGATGGCAGGATACCCCAGAAAATTGCTACACCCTCTGCTGTCCAGGCGGAGTATAGCTTCACAGCACTGACACACCAACAGAGAAGTATAAAAGGAAAACGTGTCCGTCGATAAAAGTGTGTGAGCGCAAACGTGCTGACAGAGAATTATAAATCAGGCTTTACGCAGCTGCCCCCGTGACCTGACCCCGGATAAGCACAGGAAAATGGATGGGTACTTTACAGGAAGAAAAATATAGAGAAATATATCAAATATCAGAATTTAGTTCAAGAAATGGAGATACAAGTTTTTGTCCATATCGCACAGCCTTAAGCTCAGGGAATCACTGAGAAATTTCATTTTTAAGTGGAACATTTGATTTAACCCAAAGTGGCTTTAGGCAGGAAATATAAGATGATGTTCATATCTAACAAATATTAGCCTGTCAGCTAACTCCCGCTGGAAAGAGCCTGTTTGTGGGGCTGTGTTGGTTGACGCTAGCCTGGCAAGCCATCCTATATATGTGTATATATAGTCTGGCCACGAACCATTGACGGCTCTCAGTCGTGAGGCGGGATCTACGGTTGTCTTTCAAAATGTCAGCACGCAATTGGATAGCGCTAGGACCAATCAGAGTGACGAACATGACGTAATCACGGCGACGGAAAAGCGGGAGGCTTTAATAGCGTCTAGCTTCAATGATTTCTGTCGTTTTTGTATGAAAAACACGCAAATATCAGGTGTACTGGGAGATTGCACTACTTTGTTTGATAAAAATAAGAAGCCACTAAGTATATCAGACAGACTTACGCACGTTGGAGTCTAAATAATCCAATGTTGATGACAAAGCCGTTTCAAACGAACGTGTTTTCCGAGTTGCCGCCATGTTGCTTGGGTTCGCGGCCGCAGCGCTGACGGCGACTCCCGCTCTGTGATTGGCCCATGATATAGAGCGCTGTGATTGGCCCAACCAAAACTATAGCGAGTTGTGATTGGATAGACACAGCAGTGGTTTGGGCTGCGAGGGTTCCAATGAAGCGTGCCTAGACCAAACTCTGCAAAGCAAGAATTGGTCTAGTTCTCTAGGCTAGGTTGACGCGGCTCTGCAATATCGAGTGGACATCGGGGGCAGTTCCACTGGACTGGCAGACCGGGGTGGTGGTCCCCCTATTTAAAAAGGGGGACCGCAGGGTGTGTTCCAACTACAGGGGGATCACACTCCTGAGCCTCCCTGGTAAGGTCTATTCAGGGGTTCTGGAGAGGAGGGTCCGTCGGATAGTCGAACCTCAGATACAGGAGGAGCAATGCGGTTTTCGTCCTGGCCGTGGAACACTGGACCAGCTCTATACCCTTGGGGGAGTTCTGGAGGGTGCGTGGGAGTTCGCCCAACCAATCTACATGTGTTTTGTGGATTTGAAGAAGGCGTTCGACCGTGTCCCTCGGGGGGCCCTGTGGGGGGTACTCGATTTACCGGTCGGTCTACGTTCCTACCCTCACCTATGGTCACGAGCTTTGGTCACCGAAAGAACGAGATCGCGGATACAAGCGGCCGAAATGAGTTTTCTTTGCAGGGTGGCTGGACTCTCCCTTAGAGGTAGGGTGAGAAGCTCGGCCATCCGGGAGGGGCTCGGAGTAGACCCGCTGCTCCTCCACATCGAGAGGAGTCAGTTGAGGTGGCTCGGGCATCTGATTAGGATGCCTCCTGGACGCTTCCCTGGTGAGGTTTTCCGGGCACGTCCAACCAGGAGACCCAAAGGAAGACCCAGGACACGCTGGAGAGATTATGTCTCTCGGCTGGCCTGGGAACGCCTTGGGATTCCCCCGGAGGAGCTGGCCCAAGTGGCTGGGGAGAGGGAGGTCTGGGCTACCCTCCTTAGGCTGCTGCCCCCGCGACTCGACTCCGGATAAGCGGGAGAAAATGGATGGATGGATGGATGGCACCAGTGCGACATCTTGTCAACTTCCCCCAAAACTTTATTGAGCAAATGTATTTGTTTTTGTGTAAGGAAGATGCTTTTTGCTGGCACACAATGTGGTTAATTTAGAGAAACCAGCAAAGGCAGAAACGGTCCAAAGTTTGGGATCAAGACGCACACTACTATGTTCTCCAATAAAGTATTTATAGTCCACATGTCTTCCTCCAAATCCTGCCCTGCCGCTTAAAACCTCAGTAAATTCTTCTTTATCCACGTATTTCTCATAATGTTTACATCACGAATACTAGTTAGCATGCTACTCTTAGCTGTGTGCTTCTTCTTGATAATATTCACAGCTGGTAAACAATGACTTGGTGCGTTACCACAACCAGCTGGTAAGAAGTGTGCACTGCGACTGTGCTGGAGGCACTGAGAGAGGAGGAACGGAAGCACTTGTAGCAGCAATGTCTGGCTGCACACTTGCCTTTTTGATGATGCATTATCCCTTGTACTAGCATTGTTTTTCTGTTTGCTAAACCATTTTAGCAAGCTACTGTAGCATCTTCTTTTACTGCATCTAAAACTCAAGATTAGTAACCTAGAGCGCCCTCCTTTGGTCGTCTTGAGCCAATACATTTGCATGAGTTGTTGTAATCTGTCCTGGGCAGGCATGATCTGCGCATGGGCGGGCCAGGCCCGCTCATGGCGCCGGGCCTGAGAAAACTGCTTATTTCAGTTCAGCTACTCAGCATCTTCAGCTATCAGTTTTAAAATTCAGCATATCCTGCTAAATTCACAATTCAACTAATTGTGAAAACTACATACACTCAATTTTGAGCTGTTTAAACATTTTAGCTGCTCAGTTTTTTTAACTATGTCTAGAGATTTCATTTTTCTGCTGTTTAGGATATTTTTCTATATTCTCTACTTACTTTTTGGGCTTTTAAAAATTTTAGCAATTTTTGCTCCTATAACTTCAAATACATTCAGCACATTTTGACAATTAAGCTTAGTTTTAGCTTCAATTCAGCAGTTTCAGCTATTGTATTCAGCAATACAGCATTCAAACGCATTTCTGCAAGAAATGCAATTTATCTAGTTAGTTTGAATGCAGTAAGCATTCAAACTATTGTTTTCCTGTTTCTCTTTATTAGTTTGAATGCAGTAAGCATTCAAACTATTGTTTTCCTGTTTCTCTTTATTATAAAAGTTTATTAGTTTGAATGCAGTAAGCATTCAAACTATTGTTTTCCTGTTTCTCTTTATTATATTAGTTTATTATTCTGCTTCCGTACGATTTTTGGCATCTAACTAGTGCCACAATTTTTACACTATTTACACAATTTTGCTATCAAAACGTGCAGCTCGTTCAGCTCTTTAGCGGAATGACTTTTTGTATTAAAATTCTTTATACTTTTCGCAATATTCAGCTTTTTCTGCGATTTTTTTTCCCATTGAAATGAATGGCAAATCCTTCAAATCCTCAGATTTTTCACAAAATCCATTCAGCTGTTTGAACTTTAACTACTTCAACATACTTCAACCTAGAGACTTCATTCAACTTTTAACAAACCCAGAACAAGTTAAACTATTCTCGAATGACTCTGCTTCTTGATATCTTTTACGGTTTTTCTATAATCACAGGTTAAACTTGAGGTACGATTTTGGAAAGTTCAGGAACGTCTCCTCCTCCCCCCATTCAAAAGAATAGGGCCAAAAACAGACTTTGCTCGACTTCAGACCGTGTCCTGAGAGAACCGTAGAACCGAGGGAAATGAGACTTGCGCTGGATGAAAGCTGACGGATTTTCCTCCGTTTTGAGCTATAATTTATGGACGTACTCCAAAAATTGTGGTCGTAGCGTTAACTAGTTTGGAAAGGTTTTAAAATATTTCTCCTTCCAGCAGCTGAGCTGTGCTGTCCCAAATATGGTCATTCCTTTCCCACTGTGACTGACAGCTCCAGATCTCAATCCAGAGGGGAAATTCTGCTACGACCACATCTTTTGGGGTAGACGCGTAATTTTCTCAAAAACAGTAGGTTTTTTTGTCTGCTTCGATGGGATGGTCTGGATTTTGCTGTAGCTGCCACGGTTTTTGCGCTACAAGGCTCAGAAGGAGGAGTGATCCTGATTTTCTCCCATTGGCAGCCATTCAATTTTTTCTCAGCTCAGGTGCTTCGATCGCTGTTTTAGAGCTAAACTGTACTCGTCATATCTCCTACAATATTAAAGATAGGCACACAAAAATTCACACAGAGCACCATCAAAGCCTTCGGCCGCTGACGGTTTTGGAATTTTTCGAATCGGTGTAATACTTTTCGAATGGTGAGGAGACGTTCGGAGCCTGCAATTTGACATTTGGAGCTGCAGAACAGGTGATCTCCTGATTCTGATGATTTTTTCTAAACAAAAATCTGCTACGACCACATTTTTTAGGGTACACTCATCAATTACTCAAAAACAGTAGTTTTACTCGTCTGCTTCGATGGGATGTCCTCGTTTTAGCTGTAGCTGTCACGNTAACAAAGGTTTTTTTGTCCGCTTCGATAGGATGTCTTCGTTTTAGCTGTATCTGCCACGGTTCTTGAGTTACAAGCGTCAGAAGGAGGATTCAGCCACATTTTCCTCCCATAAAAAACAGGCATTTTCTGCTCTGTTCTAAGTCAGACAGCTGAAATTGTCTCCTCATATCTCCTACAGAATTCGACGTAGCCACACAAAAATTCACACAGAGCACCATCGACGCCTTCTGCTGCTGACGCTTTTGGAATTTTTCTAATTGGTGCAATACTTTTTGAATGGTGATGAGAGGTTCCAGGCCTCCAATGTGACTGTTGAAGCTGCAGATCAGCTGCAGGATCCGATGACTTTCTCTAAAGAAAAATCTGCTCCGACCACATCTTTTATAGTTCATGTGTAATTTTTTTAAAAACAGAAGGTTTTTTTGTCCGCTTCGATAGGATGTCTTCGTTTTAGCTGTATCTGCCACGGTTCTTGAGTTACAAGCGTCAGAAGGAGGATTCAGCCACATTTTCCTCCCATAAAAAACAGGCATTTTCTGCTCCAGACAGTAGAAATCATCTCATCATTTCTCCTACAAATATTCTAGGTAGGCACACAAAAAATTTAATACAGCACCACCATGATGCTGACGCTTTTGGAATTTTTCAAATCGGTGCTATACTTTTCGAATGGTGATGAGACGTTGGAGACCTCAGATCGGACATCTGAAGCACAGATCCAAAGCCTTCCTCATTAAGGGGCCTGCCTGCTGCATCTCTAACAGCAGCAGAGCAGTGGTGTGATAATGGAGCTTTCTGATTGGTTCAGACATTTTCCGCTATTTACTGTCTGAGAGCTGATATACGGAAAAGCTATTTTAAGTACAATCCTACTGGAGCCTTGTGGCCTCTCTATCAGTCAGTCTGATTGTTTCAGCAAACCAGTATCAGAACCAGCATCTGGTTTAAGACCAGAACCAGGATCAGAACCAACACCAGGACCAGCATGTGGATCAGAACCAGGGCAAGACTAGAGCCAGGGTTAGATGAGATATAGGAACAGAACAAATACCCGGACCTGAATCAGGATCAGAACCCAGACCCAGACTCAATAATCTCTCTCTCTCTCTCTCTCTCTCTCTCTCTCGCTCTCTACCTCCCCCCTCTCTCTCCCTGATTGGCTGAGAGTTTTCAATTTTTTTCTGGCTAAACAGACATACACACCCACACATATTATACATCAAATTGATCGGCTTGGTCTCAGGAACCCAATGCCCCCC
>SSNS01000802.1:6682-54072 GCA_006937985.1 Aphyosemion australe
GAACTCTGTTTCAGTTTAACCTGCCTTCCAACATGATTGAGACATTAGACTGTTTTGTGATTATTTCACTGTAGAATTCTTACATATTGCCCCTTTAAAATGTGTCTTCTAATAAATGCTCAATCAATCTTTATAAATCACTTTACACATATGAAGTGGCCAAAGTCCTGTACATAGTAAAACCAAAGTCATTAAAAGACAAGACGCCAACAATAAAAGAGAAATAACAATAAAACACAAATACCAATGATAAAAACAGCCTGAGGATTTCTGCTCATTCAGTACTAAAAGCCAAGCTAAAAAGATAGGTCTTTAAAAAAGACTTAAAATCATCCACAGTTGCAGCCGTCCTAACAGTTAAAGGGAGATTGTTTCAACGCTTGGGAGCAACAACTGAAAATGCTCCAAGGCGAGTCCTGGGAACATCTAACAGCTGCTGGCCTTCACACCTCAAACCTCTCCTGGAAACATGCCTATGTAGGAGCTCCGATGGCTTTGAGGGTGCCTGAGAGGCGTCTGACCCAGCATAGAGAGAGTTACAGTAGTCCAGTGTGGAGGTTATCAAAGCATGAAGTTCAATCCTCTGTGTATTCTGTGTTCCTGTAAAGTGGGGGTGTCTGAACTCCGTGCTCCGTGTCTCAGTAGCAGTCCTGTGTCCTTTAGCCACCCACAGCCTTAAATAAGGGACCGGATTGAACTTGGTCAAAGGAGGTCCGACAGTATTATGAAAGAGCGGGTCAGAGATGGTGGTACTGTGTAATTGCTGTAATTTTGTCAAAATGTTTTTGTCAGAAAGTTCCTGGATCGTAGCAAACAGTTGACGAAAAGCACCCTTTTAAAACTAGACAGTTTCCCAGATCTTTTTTTTTAGCAGGATTTGGCTCAAATTTAATCATGTAAAAAGTTATTGGTAAAAGTGAAACTAACTTGAAGTTTATAAGAGTCTGAGCTCACATCCTGCTTTTGGAGAAAGCAGTTTTATGCTCAGAGTTGATGGTACTGTTGTACTAAATTTGGCGAAAGCAGTACAAACTCAGACTTTGGTGTAGCACTAGACACTTTACTGTGGAACAAAAATACAGAATCCTCACAACTTCTGTCTGTTTGATTTATCGTTTTCACTATCCAGGGCATCCTTATTGAAAAACCTATAAGAACACAGATAATGAGCAATACAGGTCATTCTCAAAAAATTAGCATATTGTGATAAGGTTCATTATTTTCTGTAATGTACTGATAAACATTAGACTTTCATATATTTTAGATTCATTACACACAACTGAAGTAGTTCAAGCCATTTATTGTTTTAATATTGATGATTGTGGCATACAGCTCATGAAAACCCAAAATTCCTATCTCAAAAAATTAGCATATTCCAACCGACCAATAAAAGAAAAGTGTTTTTAATACAAAAAAGGTCAACCTTCAAATAATTATGTTCAGTTATGCACTCAGTACTTGGTCGGGAATCCTTTTGCAGAAATGACTGCTTCAATGCGGCGTGGCATGGAGGCAATCAGCCTGTGGCACTGCTGAGGTGTTATGGAGGCCCAGGATGCTTCGATAGTGGCCTTAAGCTCATCCAGAGTGTTGGGTCTTGTGTCTCAACTTTCTCTTCACAATATCCCACAGATTCTCTATGGGGTTCAGGTCAGGAGAGTTGGCAGGCCAATTGAGCACAGTAATACCATGGTCAGTAACCATTTACCAGTGGTTTTGGCACTGTGAGCAGGTGCCAGGTCGTGCTGAAAAATGAAATCTTCATCTCCATAAAGCTTTTCAGCAGATGGAAGCATGAAGTGCTCCAAAATCTCCTGATAGCTAGCTGCATTGACCCTGCCCTTGATAAAACACAGTGGACCAACACCAGCAGCTGACATGGCACCCCAGACCATCACTGACTGTGGGTACTTGACACTGGACTTCAGGCATTTTTGCATTTCCCTCTGCCCAGTCTTCCTCCAGACTCTGGCACCTTGATTTCCGAATGACATGCAAAATTTGCTTTCATCCGAAAAAAGTACTTTGGACCACTGAGCAACAGGCCAGTGCTACTTCACTGTAGCCCAGGTCAGGCGCTTCTGCTGCTGTTTCTGGTTCAAAAATGGCTTGACCTGGGGAATGCGGCACCTGTAGCCCATTTCCTGCACACGCCTGTACACGGTGGCTCTGGATGTTTTCACTCCTGACTCAGTCCACTGCTTCCGCAGGTCCCCCAAGGTCTGGAATCGGTCCTTCTCCACAATCTTCCTCAGGGTCCGGTCACCTCTTCTCGTTGTGCAGCGTTTTCTGCCACACTTTTTCCTTCCCACAGACTTCCCACTGAGGTGCCTTAATACCACACTCTGGGAACAGCCTATTGGTTCAGAAATGTCTTTCTGTGTCTTACCCTCTTGCTTGAGGGTGTCAATGATGGCCTTCTGGACAGCAGTCAGGTCGGCAGTCTTACCCATGATTGCGGTTTTGAGTAATGAACCAGGCTGGGAGTTTTTAAAAGCCTCGGGAAACTTTTGCAGGTGTTTAGAGTTAATTAGTTGATTCAGATGATTAGGTTAATAGCTCGTTTAGAGAACCTTTTCATGATATGCTGATTTTTTGAGATAGGAATTTTGGGTTTTTACGAGCTGTATGCCAAAATCATCAATATTAAACCAATAAACGGCTTGAACTACTTCAGTTGTGTGTAATGAATCTAAAATATATGAAAGTCTAATTTTTATCAGTACATTACAGAAAATAATGAACTTTATCACAATATGCTAATTTTTTGAGAAGGAACCGGAAAAGCACTAATTAGGGCTGGGCGATATGGCCTAAAGTCAATATAACGATATATTGAGGAGTTCACTTCGATAACGATAAATGGACGATAACTACATGTATGCGCAAAAACAAAAGTTGTCCACTAGATGGAGCTGTCACCTGTATTATGTTGAGTCACATTGTCATGTGACTCGAGGTGGTACAGCTTCTTAAAGGGACATGAACGTCGCCAACCTACACACATCGATTCATTTTTTTATTACCAAATTTGTTGAAATGGGAAAAACGATATCGATAAGAGTCAAATTTCAATAACGATAAATTTTCGATTCATTGCCCAGCCCTAGCACTGTTAATTTTGCAAACATGTTCAATAAAGCCACTTCCTTGTTGAAAACTACTGATTTTAGGCTAATTGGATTGAATATTCCTTTGTTCATTGATGTTTTATTTGAATTTTAAGGGTTTTATTGTAATGGCTTCCCACTGAAATTAGCTGACATCTTGAACATTTCCTTCCTGGTTGTGTTCAGACTTCTAAATCTTTGAAGATTGTTCTATTTAAACATTGTTACATGGCTCTAAAGAATAAAAGGCACCTAAAGTAATGATTTTTCAAACAAAATTCTGAATCACCGGCATCACAATCTTATTGGCGACATGTCTAAACATGATTGGTTTGTGCAGTTGTGTATATTTAAAGTATGGCAGGGTGTCTAGGCCTCTTTGGAGACCTAATGTACCAGAAATGCTTTCTCATTTAAGAATAAATGAGTTGTTTGTACTTCATGCACATTAATAAAGAAATTCTGCATCCAGTCTGCTGTTTCTTATCTGCTGTTTGGTACGAGCCCTGTTTACATGGAAGCAAAGCCTTGCCCCTCCTATCTCCACCGTATTCCACTCCTGAAATTAAAGTCATGACTTGGGAATGAACGGATTTATTCACCGTTACAGCCCACATTCCCAACTGATAACAAAGAAGTGTTCCGCTGTATCACATTTCCACTATTGTGGCCAAATCTTGCTCCCTGCGGTGCTTTTTCACAGTCTATATCTATTATTTCTGCACTATTCCACTGCAATCAGATATGGCACATCCCCACTGAAAATCCCCAACTTTAACCTTGTGAAAAAGCTTGCAGATTGAACTATCTCAGCAGTTCCCAGCTCCTCTAAGCTGACACAATGTCTTCATAGCAGTTCAGGGCTCCTCTGTGCCCATCTGTGCGTCATCTGAGTTTGACAGGCGAGCGCACAGGCGCCCACACATATGCACACATACACACATACATGAACGCCGTCTCTGCTGAGAAGCAGGGGGCCAATTATGGGGTGCTGTGACAGGGAATGGCTGTAGGGAAGTCACTGTCCCCCCAGGCAGACCGTAGAGCACCCGGCACTCTGCCAGCATGTCCACCGACAAGGAAAAGGAACCTATGATACCTCGGAATGGAAAAACAAAGGCACAATGGAAACCTTAAAGATGTTGAAGGGGATATGTTGGCGGTGTTCTCTCAGCAGACACTATAATCAAATCATATTGAACTGCGGTGCTCTGTGTTTACTCACCCACTCACTGACTTTATTGAGATAAAAAATCAGCTCTTGTTTTCCACCGATAAGCTCATCTCAGTCCAAATCAGGGTCAGCGTATACAAAACACTCTCACCTTAGAAATCCGTAAAGTTTCTGGCATAAAAAAGTGAAACTTGAAAATTAAAACTTTGCACAGATAAAATATCTTCTAGAAGTGACCATGAAAATAATAATACTTCTACTGCCTGGAAATTAAATTGAAATGTCATCAATCGTTCTGCAAAGCCCAAGTGTCATTTAAAACATAATCCTAACCAGACAAAAATGTTCTTTCTTTATTAAATTAAATAAAAAAAACCCAGATCAACAGCAATATTGATGCTTGCAGAAAAATATTTTTGCCAGATCTCTAGGCTACGTCAGGTTATCAAACACGTTGGATTGTCTTCATCTAGTTTCGCGTAAACACAATCGTGCTGCCTGCGGAATATGACGTGTAGCCAATCAGAAAGCAAGTTGACAGAACCATGCTCCTCCTCTGCCAGGTTTGTTTAGTACGAAGTTACATTTGATCTCACGACATTTTGCGGGATTTCCCATCATAAAGAAGAATGTTTGTGAGTTAAATCGGTTTGTGTGTAACTTTTGCTACGTGGCCAGAAACACCACACACTGTAGGACCAAAACTGATATATCCAAGATTTTTTCATCACCACGTGTGTGGTCTCTCATTTTTTTAAAAATGGCAGACAATGTAAAAATCCTGCCGTGTGCACTGGACCGCAGACTTGAACTGCAAACATTTGTTTCTATGTACGTTTTTTAAAAGCCCTTTTTATAAGACACATCATGCTGGCAAATCAGCGTAATATTACCGCAACGGTGTGTCTTATGAACATGCCATGGCGGCATTATGTTGCTGGAATTTTGCGGCATTTGTGCCGCCACGCTTGATAGTAATATTGTGGTAATATTGCGGCTTCGCCAGTCTTATAAATGCACATTAAGCCTTGGTGAGACAAAGGGAGGTGTCATGATCACGTGATGAATTAATGCCGAGCTCCGACAGGGAACTATATTGAAAATGAAAGTAAACACGGGCATAAGTTTCGTTTTGTAAACAGAATCAGCTGAGATGATAAATTGAGCGATGCAGCTCACCAGGAGCTTCTCTCCGTTAGAGCTGCAGCTCAGATCATCTGGCAGTTCATGGGAAATGTGGAGGACAGACACCTGTAGGAGCTGCTTGTGAAAAAAAGACTTAACAAGCGTGGCTTTGATTGCAATAAAACGCGTTATGTCCAAGATACACGGAAGTCCATGACAGCGCAGAGACCGCGCCCATACCTCCTTTATGCTGCCATTGCGTATTTTTTTTATAAAAAGGACACGACTGCGCTATATCACCGCCACGATCTGACCACTTATAAATGACCTTAGGCTCCCAGATTTCGCCACGGCGTTGTGGCAAATTGGCGGCATTGTTTTTTAAAAGAGGCTAATGAGACAGTGTGTAGTTTCCTGGCGATAGGGGGCGCATTTCAGGGTAGTTTTACACCATATCTCCGTGACTGTTGCTAGTTTAACAAAAAAACATTACGGTAAATGTTACCTGTCGAGCAGAAAGCATGCGACCTCGGCGTGATTCCTCAGACTTTGATAGTCCTTCAGTTAATTCCATCAAGAGAATGCAATGCTGATGCTAGTTTTCTGGCGGTGTACGCTCCAAATCTGCTCGGAGTCCTGTGACTGCCGATGACGTCAAACTACGGCAATACCACTCGGCCAAAATATAGAGCATTGCTTTTTCAATTCTGTTCTTTCACATAGGTTTTGGAAAGAGTTTAGCAGTTTTGTTATTAAATTCATGTTTCTTACCGTCCAAATGTTTTCGAACGTGGTAACGTAACTTCCGTAATTCATACGTCCAGCAAGTCATCTAGTGTGACGTCATCAGCAGGTGCAGGACCCCGAGCCGGCTCACGTAGAAGGGAATATGGCATCTAATATGGCGTCCCCCAGAGACTAGACCTCGTGCACTATGTATTTTAGACCTAATTTCTATGGTTATATGTTACAAAGCCACCAATATTTTTCAACGACTGGACATTTTATTCATTTTCAACAACATTTTGATGGAGATTAATGGTAAAAACTACACATTATCACTTTTAAAAAAGCAGTCAGCATTTTTAGAGGTGGAAAAAATACATATTTCTTTACCAACTGTAATTCCAAACAAGATAAGCCAAGACAGGAAATCGGACCCACAACCGAACACTGGAGAGAATATGGGATTTATCTATTGATGTCAGTATTGGGATTAAAATTGGCAGATGTAGAAAATAGATTTCAATCAAATCCTAGGACGTGATGCAAGATGTACTTTAGCCTTATTTTAGTATTCCATAATACTGTTTTTAATGTAGAGCAAGTCAACAAACACAATCCGAGTGCCCTAAATTATGTAAGGATATCATCGTGCGTGGATGTGAGTCATCGCACGCTCCGCTCAAATAATCCCAACTGAGAGAGAGATCATATTTGACATTTTTGTATAAAGGAAAGCCAGTGAATCAGGGAACAAAGAGGCTGATATCTCCTGACAAATTTGACAGCTGACAGTAAAATAAACACGACTTTGAAGAGAAGATACTGTAGCTTTTTCATTTTATTTTGGAAGCTTGTTTTGAAGGTTTAACCTAGTGCATTTTTTTGGTACGTTTTGCTGAAATCCGAGCTTTATTTTTAAGTCACAAACATGCATTTTCTGACTTGACAGAGCTATATATGACTCGTGTTGCTCCCCCTCCTCTTCTGCTGCAGCTGGCATGAAATCTGCTGTCACCAAACTCCCCGGATCCCAAAAACAGAACGTGTTTATTCCCTTCTCGGCACGCCATGGCTGGCCTTTCACCCTTTGCATTCTGCATTGAAGCTACTCTGGATATCTATGTGTTCCCAATCCACACGTTTGTCTGGTTTGTTCCTTCTGGCCTTGTCAGTAACCTCTTCCTACACGCTTTCATGCTTTTTCAATCTGACAGCATGCCCCGTCCTTCATGTGTTTGTGCAGATTAAACATCACAAAGCATGCTGTAGTTATGTGCACGCTGCTGGCTTCCTTGTTGCACAGATCTGTTTTTATTTAGTGGTCCACCCTACTGTTCTAACCCCTAACGGTACTTCTTTTGAGCTCCATGAAGACCACTATGGATGGAAACTAGGGCTGGGCGATATGGCCTAAAATTAATATCACGGTAAATTGAGGAGTTCGCCTCAATAAATAAACGATAACTACATGTATGTGCAAAAACAAAAGTTATCCACTAGATGGGGCTGTCACATGTATTACGTTGAGTCACGTTGTCATGTGACTCGAGGTGGTACAGCTTCTTAAAGGGACATGAACGTAGCCAACCTACACACATCTTTTCATTTTTTTATTACCAAATATGGGGAAAATTTTCAGAAATTTTGATAACGATAAATTTTCGATTTATCGCCCAGCCCTAATGGAAACCTATAGTCACAGCAAGTTTAGTCATATTTTGTCAACATACTTTGTTTAGCAATAAAAGGAGAGTTTGGGGAAATGGGATTAGTCGTTTTTACACTTTTGCTAGGTAGCGTACAAATTTTGTTTTATCACTTTGTGTCTAACGATTGATGAGAGCTTCTAATTTATAATAAAAAAATGAGTTTACTGTCAAATTTAGTAGATTTTGTTAAAAAATTACGAACAATTACCTACAACCATAGGTGGATATCCTGGGGAAGTCAGGGGGCAAACGACCCCCCCAGAACTATTGTAAACATATAAAAATTAATCATTTTAATTATTAACTAATTAATAATGGTATAGTTTTGTAAAATGAAAGCAGAGCAAAAGATGATTCACCTATTGCTCAAATTGGAACGGTCCACACAAGCTGTTTCAAGCGGGCAATCGTAGCTCACTGTGACTTTTGACCAATAACTGTCTTTTTAATTTAATTTAACGTATACAATCAATTACTTTTTTAAAAAGGAGCTTCACTAAGAAACTATTTTACTTATTTTTTGAAAAGAATGGGTCACTCTGAGTTTAACATGCAGGCTGAACGTGAACATTGTGTCCTACACCTATCTCCTGCATTAGCTTCTGATAGCTGAAATGCTAGGATTTGAAAATCCTGACAGATCTACGTCACACTGTCACTTAACATTCATGGACTCACCCATCTTGACTCATGACGGGGAAGGCTGTTGATTTAGCATCCAGGAAACAGCAGAGAACGTCTCGACTAGTAGAAGCTAACCATCGTCTGAAGCAACTTTCTCCCCTGGCTGAATTCTCTGTGCTGAAACAGATGCACCGGAGCTTTTTTCCCCCAGAATATGACTTACAAGGCATTCATTCCTTCTTAAGACCAATGCAAATGTATTAAAAGTATGAGTAAAGTTCCTCTTTAAGGGACACCAATCAATACAAAATTCCTAGCTGTTAGCTTGTCAATATGGTCAAACTGATTTTTATTTCTACAGAATGAGCTCTTTCATAGAGCTATCAAGATTACGATTAATCTTTTGTTCAACCCAAACTGGGGGAAATGACTAAATTAAAAACAAAGTTGAATGTAGAATTGTTTAGACTGCTTGTATGAAACCAACAAGCTATTTATTTGACAAAGATTTTTTAAGCGTTTTGTCATAATCTTTTGTAAGATTGAGTTTTAGTTCTAAGGCTAATTTGTTGAACGGATTCTGTCCACCAAAAGATAAAATAGCCACAAATGGTTCAAAAACCTAGTTTTGATGTGGTTTTTCTTCCTTTATTATGCGTTTTTATGATTTATTACCTGTTTTTAAATGTATTTTTTTTCCTGAATAGTTGAGCTCACACATTTCAGGGATCATTTCCTGTGAACAATATTGTCCTTTAATATTTTCCCCCTTTGCTTTAAATGGCTTCTTCATGGCTTCACAGTCATATTGGAGTGGACGGCTGTGCAAACATCAGGGCGTAGTGGGCCTCAGCTGTCTAAATGACAGTCACACACTTACTTTGTTGTGACAGTAATACATTTAACACATTCTGAGTTTAACTGATCCATCCGTACACACACATACGGTACGTGTGCAGGCACTCTGACAGTCTGAGTTAACCATCCTGGGCTGAAGTGCTCAGTAAGCTTCTATCCGCCACTTTAAAGTAAACAAGCTTTAAACCACAACTAACCCACAATGCTTTTGGTCACGTTGACCCTAATCTGCTGGGAAGATCATCTTGAGCAAAAATAGCAAATTTTAATATTAAATCAGAAAAAAAAAGACACAAAGATTTATTTCCTTCTTTTTGAAAACAGAAAATGCAACTATTACTATGCTGCTTAAAAATGATACAATCATGGTAATGCTTATCACTACTGGGGTGGTACAACTGTAGACTAAATGAAAATGTTTGTTTGAAAATAACATTTTAATAACACTTAGGTGCTCCACAAGGCTGTGTGCTCAGCCCGCTGCTCTTTATACTGCTGACCCATGACTGCACTGATAAGTTTAGCTCCAACCGAATCATCAAGTTTGCTGATGACACAACAGTGGTAGGTCTCATCAGCAACAACAATGAAAAGTAACATTTGAATAACACTTTGTAACACTTTGAATAAGACTCCTATGTTAGAATGCTGTTCATTGATTTCAGCTCGGCATTCAGTCCAATAATTCCACAACAGCTCATCAACAAACTGAACCTGCTGGGTCTCCATAATTCCCTCTGCAGTTGGATCCTAGACTTTCTTACCGGAAGACCTCAGTCAGTCTGTGTAGGCCACAACACTTCCAGCACCACTACTAGTGTTGTCACGGTACCAAAATTTCAGTATTCGGTACCGGTACCAGTGAAAATCCACGGTTCTCGGTACCAATTTCGGTACCAAACAAAAATTTAATTTAGACTAAATTTACCAATAAAAACATTAATTTTCCTGTAAAGTGCCTTGAGATGACATCTTTTGTAAATCAGTGCTGTATATTAGAAAAATGAACTGAATTCCTATTGTACTACTATCATAACATGTTTTTAATGCACTTTTATTTAATCAAAATGTGTATTTGTTCATATATTTTTGTAAACCTGCTAGTTATCCAGACAAGAACATCTAGTTAAAACAGCTTTTTTGACAAACTGGTTTTAAGGACATAAACACTGACTGAGCCATACATTGTTGTTCATTTGGATACACATTACAATCATTAAAAAAGAAAATATCTGGGCTGTGAGCAGTCAACGCCTTTATGTCATCCTGTTTGTTTATTTGTTTGTTACCCTAATTAAACGTATAGATTTAAATAGTTAATAAAGACAATGGTGTATTCACACCACACTCTAGTACTGATTCTGACACATGCAAAGTTTTGTAAAGCGACTAGTCTGAACGGTCATGTCACATTAAATCCGCCTCCTACGTCACTGATCAGCGGAGGTGAGCGTCGTGTCAGGACGTTCCTGATGACAAGAGCTGACAGAGGGATTCAGGGGTCTGTCTGGACACCCTGTCAAGTTTTGGAATTAAAAATACAAGAAAGCATGAGAACGGGAGGGGCTGCTGGAGCGAAGCGTCTCTCCGGTCTCGGTCTCCGGTGAGAGCGGGGCGGGGGTGTCTCCGTGAATGAACTTTATTTACCACATCAGCTGTTCCACCGCTCACCATCACTCTGTGTTCTGCGGTGTTGCTTTAGAAGCGACTGCACGCGCCCAGTAAATGTACAAATCATGCGCATCAAGGACCCGGGTTTAGACGGGTCCTCGGTACTACCGGTACCTACGAAATCTTGGTACCGTGACGTTTACATTTTTGTAGTACCGGGTTGGTACCGAAGTACCGGTTCTTTTGACAACACTAACCACTACACTGAGCACAGGGGCTCCACAAGGCTGTGTGCTCAGCCCGCTGCTCTTTACACTGCAGATCCATGACTGCACTGATAAGGTTAGCTCCAACCAAATCATCAAGTTTGCTGATGACACAACAGTGGTAGGCCTCACAAAAACAATGAAACGCACCACAGAGAGGACATGGCACAGCTGGCTGAATGGTGTGGCATGTACAATCTGTCCCTCAATGTGGAGAAGACAAAGGAGGTTGTGATGGATTTCAGGAAAATGTCGATCATCTCCAACTCGAATGTGGAGAGAGTCAGAGGCACATAATTTATGGTTGTGCACATCACAGAGGACCTCACTTGGATAACCAACACCATGTCACTCTCCAAAAAAAAGCAGTGCCTACACTTTCTCTGCTGGCTGAAAATGGCAGTTTTGTTTAAATATATGTATAAATATTTTTTGTATTTTTTTATTCATATTTTTCCATATTTTTTTATATCTGCATTCTATTTTTGACAATACCTTTATCTCCATCTTCTGTCTGTGACTAAATCAAAAAGAAAAGCTCAATTCAGACCCATTTGTACTTTTCATTCTATTCATTTTGTCTCACCTTTTGCTTCAAATAGCATAATACCTTAGCTACAGTAACTAAAGTATAGGAGACCAGGTTTTGATACGTGACCTTTCCAGGGTTGCTCCAACAAAAAGAGGCAAAACAAGAGCTCTCTGACAAATTAATTTAACTGGTGTAACTAAATAATCAAAATAAGAACTGCAACCCCTGGTTCACAGTGGCAACAATTAACCCCAAGTTTACTCTATTTTCAGGCGATAACCTTTGTAAAGATTGAGGCCAGACTTCTTCTGGAACAAAGCCAAATGGGTTAGAGTCAGGTTGAACTTGGCGGAGAGAGATTAAACTGAATTTAACCCTGGGGTATTGGTTACAGTGTGGAATAAAAAGGAACACGGGGTAAACCGTTCAGTGGGGAGTCTGTCGTTTTATGGAACCTATGGTTATGGTGGCTTTATTTAAAGGTCAACTTCACTGAAAAAACATTTTTTTAATTATCAATTCTGATTATAATTGGTCACTCTGAATTTTTCATTCAGGCTGAACATGAAAATAGTCTTCTACCCCTATTTCCTGCATTTCCTGATAGAAAATAGATGGTGAAACTCTAGGATTTGAAAAGCCTGACAGATCTACGTCACACTGTTCATGCCATCTTCTCTTGTGACTGGGAAGGCTGTTGTTGGTTTATTATCCAGGAAACAGCAGAAAACATCTCGGCTCGTAGAAGCTAACCGTTAGCATTAACAACTACCGTTAGCATTAGCCACTCCACAACAGGCTTGTGTTATTTGTGGAGATAAAACATCAACGTTGCAGAGCAAACAGTCAGTGATAGTCGAGTTGCTCTTAGCCAATTAGCCGTCTTCTGCCACGTTCTCCTCCAGCTGACTTCTACGTCCCCAAACAGGCACATTGGAGCTTTTTTTCCCCAGAGAATGACTAAAAAGGCATTCATTCCTACCACTGCAAATGTATTAAAAATATGAGTAAAGCTGACCTTTAACTAAGCGAGCATTCTTATTTCTACATAATTTTGTTAATAATTTCAATAAAACTTTATGATCATACTTTCATGTAGTTGCATCCTGTACTCTGACCTTACAAGAATGTGCCATTTCAACAGCAAGTGAAGCATTGAGCATAAATAGTAAGCTGTAGAGATGTTTGTGAGACAGAGATAGTGTGGCTGTGGCTTTGGGAAAGGAAACCTGCTGTGTGGATTGGTTCCAGTCTGCTAGAAAACCAATCTTAACTTTTAGGGGGAGACACGCAAAGGGAAGTGTACTTGTGCTCAAAAAAGGGTGCCATATTTTAAATCCCCAAAGCTTAAAGCACATTCTGCATGCGGGAAACCAAAAGAAGCTATGTATTTTTCTCTCATTTTCCGTTCTTCAGTAAACGATACCTCCAAATTGGTCTCGACCTCGGCATTTTTTCTCACTTCTACCAGTGCTGAAGTGTTCTTGTGGTTCTTTTGCTACAGAAACTCTGCCAGGCTGTCACTGTGACTGAAAGAGTGTCGTTTGTCAACCTGTCTGCTCAAATAAACATTAGAATAATTACAAAGCAGTGCTGCTAAATAGGAGTTTATTTGCTGTTCTAATGCAGTGGTAATCTATTTAGTATGTAATCAGAAAAAAGCTTTAAGACAGTGAGCATTTGGTATGCTGTTAGTCAATGATTCATCTTGGAGCTAAAATTGTCTTATTTATTTTCGTATGATTCTAATTTTGTCAATTACAAATAGAAGTGTGCAATTAAGAAACTCAAAGCACAGTTCAATCGACTTAAAAAGTAGAAGTTTAAGAAATAAATGAAAACAGCAATATAAGCAAAAACAAGCGTCGTTTCTCAATATGCGAACTTGTCTGTACTTGTGTACTCCCGTCCTTGTGAAAAGTCAACGATAGTACTGTTCCAATCCTAAGTACATATAATGGCAAGTTCGCTCAACGTTCCCTGATATGTTCTTGCTCCTCCCATTGTATCAAGGATGCATTGATGCGTCCTTCTGCAGACTTGGGACAGCAAAGTTTCCCATAATGCATTGCGCCGATAACCGTTATACTCCGAACGGCAGAGGAGAAAGCTTATAACTGTCGTTTTATATCAGAAATACAAATAAATAAAGTTGTCTGTTATTGTAAATAATTGCGTATAACCTATAAAATTTGCTGTGTATTTGTTTTTTTTTTCCTTTCAGACTCTTCACGATCCTTCAAAATGCTAATGAGCTAACCCACTATCAAAATAAAAGCATCATTGCTTTGTTTTAATGAAAAAGAAACTTTTTTCTTCATTTAACAGCAAGAAATGCTGGCATTTTATCAGTTTTGATCAAAAGTGGCCCAAATATACAAATAATACGTTTTTGTTGTTTTTTGTGTTATTTAAGGAACAAACTAGACTTTTATTTTTATGTCACGTCGTTGTTTTTAACTGTGACGCAAAGGAGTACGCTTGTTCCAAATGCCTTCCTTGTCCTCCCGTACGCGGCACAACGGACTTTATGGTGTCCTAGCCAAGAACATACTTGTCAAGTACACAAGAATGTACTAGCGTCCTTGAGTATTGAGAAAGAGGCAAGGAAATTTCTATTGAGCTCAATGATTTTAGGAAATGATTGAATTGTTATATTTATGTTCAAAAGTGTGATTTTCATTTAATTCACGATTTTCTTTAAGTTGGGCTCCAACAAACTCAGCACTCCTGGCTATTGCTTGCTTCTACCACCTTTACACTTAAAATTTACGAAAAAACCTGGTATGTGTGAAATAGTTGACACTACAAATCCTGGGTCAGTCAGGAGCACTGCAGAAAACCACAGCTTTGGCGATCACATGATTGCATTGTCTCAAACCGCAATTTCGATCTCAATAATGATAAATCACCCATCCTTAATATCTTATCCAATTCTGTTGGTATCTAAATTTGGCTGACATTTCTGGTTGTTGTTTTGTGGATCCAGTTGGTTAACTAGCTCGTAAGGCCCCATTCACATTGGACAAATACCCTGCTGTGATGTACAGACATGAATGGACTTTGCAGGGTTGGCCTCCCATTGCGTTTCATAAAGTGTGATTGGTCAATAGTTGTTTTGAGCATGCGTCGAGGTTGTGGTGGCTTATTATTGTGGTAGTAGAGTTTCAGTGTTCTGGATTGACCATTGGGGTCATGGTGATGGTGTATCTATGACACTGGCCTACCTATGTTGAAGTGGCTTTGGCCTGATATCTAGACTTTGACCCCATCATACGGTAGCATCGTGATAGATAAGCATGATGTACTGAACCAGACTTCATTTATATAGCTCTATTACAAAGCTGCATCCTGACATGGTCCAAGAAACCCAAGGAATGGTGGAATCTTGGGCATTGACGGTAGGATCATTGTGGGAATGGGCTGCTTTTGTATGTAGCGTGGTGAGGGGACAACACAGCTTCAAATGCAGAAAAAGACAGAGGTAGAATTTATCCTGTGAGTATTATGAGCTTGGTTTATCGTCTGGATCCAGCTGTGTTCTGATAGGTTTGTGAAGGTCGTGGAAAGCATAGCAAGGTCATAATCTGGTGTGAAGGGGGTCTAACAGTCAATCAGTCAGGCAAGATTATGAGTTTCAAAACTAGAATTGTCCAGTCAAGGCGTTTGGTGTATAATTTAGCAGCATTGACATAAGCACTATGCACAAATGGCTTTAGGCGTTTTCTTTCACCAGTTTATCAAAGCACTGATGGTGGATGAGCTTCGTGTTGAGATCCTTCTGCCTCTGTCACATCCCCTCGAGGTGGAGCAAAGACATGGCAATGAAGGGTCAACACTGAGCCCTCGAGGTGCGTTGATGCTTTCTTTAAGTCTTAGATTGAAAGTATAATTTGAAAAGGGCTAGTTAGGGGGACGATTTAATCCAGAATTAGATATAGATTGAGATGACTAAGGGAAATATAGCTTTGATAAGCTATAGCAAGCCATTAAATCATATTTCAATGTCTTCAAGAATTATTTGGTGCCACACGCTTGTTCGTAATGGTACCAACCAGCTTTCCCTACAATTCATCCCGCCTGCTGTCATTCCACAGCACGGAGTTAGACTTATGGCTCGAGACTCGGAGGATAACACCCATTATCTGTGTTTATAATACTAAAAGGGCACAAGTTGCAGAAGGTCAAGATAGTAAGTGGCCTGATGAAACTGTCACTCTGGGGAAATTTCATCTGAGCGTTGGTGGAGGGTCAGAAGTGTCGGCGGGCAAATTTACCCTGATAGCCTTAACTCTAGGAGATAATGTTTCGAAGGCAGGAAGAAAGGGAGGCAAAGGAGAGTTGACTGCAAATGCAGGGAATCATAAATATTTCCTTTGATCACAGATAAAGATGTGGGAGGATTTGTTGTCTCCGCCAGCATTGCCTTTGGAAGTGTGTCATGTCATTTGCCGCACGTCTCCCTCCTCTTGACGGTCTCATCTCTCAGCATTGTTATCTTCCTCTTTTTATGAATAAAATGGATGAGGCTGACTCGTTTTTAAAAGAAGTCATGTCAAAACAGCTTTCTTTCTGTGTTAACTTTTGTAGCGTTGACCTTTTTACAAGTTTGGGGATTCTTTTGTTGAGCGCCTGATCAGTTTTCCACGTTCCGAATGTGCTTGGCCTTTCTTTTCGCCGTCCCTCCACGCTAACAAAGGCTGACGTCAAAGCCCGCTCTTGTGATTAATTCCTAACAAGTGTGGCTGGACGCGAAGCAAGCAGTCGCTGGCTGCTTTTTTTAAACAAATCCTACTATGAAAGTTTCACAGCCGGACGGACTATAATGACTCGACAAAGTCACACGGTTTTTCCCGGTGCTCGAGCAAATCTTAAGCCATTTATTTACAGCACAGACTTCTTTAAGTGTCTTTCTCTGTAAAAGAAGAGGACGAGTCTTGCTTGGGCTCCACGCAGAGATTCAGGGTGAAGACTGTAGCCATTTCGATCGTATTAGATTCCATTACGGTATGTCTGATGGGGTACTTATGGCCAGAAGCTGCAATTAAACTCTAAATAAAATATTATTTTCCAGCTCCTCTGTGGGCAGTGGGAGGAATCCAAATTCTTTTAGTAATGCCTCATTTAGGAGCCACCGTTTTCCCATTTGGGCACTTGGACTCATTTAGGACCATGACACGCATCCTGTAGCTGCTGTCTTCAGCAATAAAACCTACAGTGTGTCAGATTTCTGGCCTCATTTAAGAACGGACAATGGCTTGTGTGAGCCCTATAGCGTTCTGGTGTTGCCTCTGTCTTTACATCAGCAACATTGTGTAGACAAATAGGTGTATTAGGCAAATACACCACTTTAATTAGACAGATCCATGCAGGGGGGCGGTGATCAATGCTCAGTTTGACGCTACCTGACTTAAAGAGTTCATCAGTCGAGGTGACCTTTCCCTCACTCCATGAGGCCCTCGTCTCCTCTGTTCGTTCTCATCAAATGTTCATTTTGTTTCACAGTAAATTGTTCAGACGGATAATGACACGTCGTCCCGTGCTACTCCAGATTGTTGGCCGTGAGTTGTGAAAAGTCTTATTTTTTAGTAAAAATCCTAATTTGAATATTTGTCTCTTCGACTTTTTATCTGATGTTTATCAACCACCCTCTTTCCTCACTGATGACCCTGACATTTTGAAGTTCCAATGAAATATCTTATCCCACACTGCTGTCATTAAATGGTGCGAGATGGACAATCAGTTCTCGGGTTGAACATAAATGTCAAAAGCACCCCTTAAAGCACAGCATGTGCTTGAGTAAAGCTGCACCAATCTGGAGTTTTTAACTTTTTATTTCTTTCTTTAATTATTATCCCAGGTGGGGATAAGACATGAATATATGATTAGTGTTCTAGCATAGGTGCTGCTACCTTATGGAGGTAGTAGCTCAATTCAACTCCTAAATCCAAAATCTTGTTCTTCGATTAGTCAAATCTTGTGACTTCATAGTTGGAACTAGGGCTGCAACTAACGATTATTTTCATTATCGATTAATCTGTTGATTATTTTTACGATTAAGCGATTCATTGTTTTTTGTTAATAATTTTATTTAGCCGTTACTTTCATCTATAGGCTACAAGTTATGGTAAACAAATTTTATTTAAGAACAAGGAAAACACAAGAGAATTGTGCAGTTGACCGCAATCTATTCTGTTGCACCCGAACACAGTCAACAGTGTGAAATTAGCTTAACAGTGCAAAAGTTGTTCAAAACAAGTTTGTTCAGAATCATTTTAGGCAAAATACAAAAAGGAGTTAGAATTCCATAAAAAATAAATGACAGCGAGCATAACAACAAAAAAATATCTCAGCCGTTTCTATGCTCTACGTATAAATTGTCCATGAAATAAAAATGCTAGATCGTTTTTGCATATTTTGCAGGTCACCCATCTTTTCACGGCATCTAGAGTGAAGTGCTCCCATACTTTTGATGTTTTTGTTCGGGTTTTTTCTTCAGTTTTATCTTTTCTGTTTTTCTCCTGTAACTTTTCTTGCTCCGCCATGCTCAGTGTGAGCATGCACGTCAGCCATGTGCGTGGTACGCCATGAAAAACAAGGGTACCGGATGGCTGGTTTCTTCTTCTACTGCTCCACTGGTAGATCGGTGGCTCATTACTGCCACACACTGGCCACAAATTTAACAGATTGTAACCGACGTAACAGATTGGACATTATTTAAGTCATTTTCAGCAACATTTTGATGGATATTTCCAGAGATTAATGGCAAAAACTACACACTGTCACATTAATAGAACAATAGGAGGACTCCAATTGGGCTACTGACATTTTTAATAGTTTAAAAGATGATTTGCAGTGGCAGCCATAGCTAAAAACAAAAGGACCACTTCCTGTGTCCACTGACTGTAAACTCTTTGCATAATACCTGATCTGTAACTTAGCTTCGTTTTCTTTTAGTCTGTTCAATAGACTCTATTTTTAGTGTAAATATCAAGTTAAAAATAAAGACAAGGAAATTCAAAAACTGGAATGAATGATAAACAATGATGAGATGATTAGCATTCTGGACATCATAGTAAAGGGATAGTTAAAATCTTTTAAAGTGGATTTCTGTTCAAATTTTATCATCAATTAAACTTATGGTAGAGAAATTAGTTAATTTCTGTACAAATGTGTAATGATAGTCCACGTGGTGTCTAGTTCATGGTAACACTATCGAATAACCATTACACAGCTTTCAGTGTCGCATTATTTGCTCAAAGTTGCACCAGAGAAGCTACAGCTTGCTGCTACTTTTATTATAGTAAATACTCATTAACTTCTGTGTAAATAACAGTTTAATGTAACATCGATGATAATGTGAGTTTTGATAAAATACCATTAGCTTAAATCTCTGAAATTAGAGTTTTCATGTTAGCAGCAACCTATCCATTAGCTTGTCAATCTGGTTAGAGTAAATCTGTTTCTCATTGTTATTTAAATTATGTACTAAAGGTAAAAGTAAATTTTCCCACAAAACCCCACTTCAAAATATCTGAACTACAGTTAATTACTTTTCCTATCCCTTTAGTTCCTTGAGGCTGCTTGTTGTTCTACCTAATTTGTGTTTACATCTGGATTACAGTGATATCAGTTCTCTATGGTGAACTGCAATTTACTCACCAGCCTGCAACACCCCAAACTGTCTCAATAAATATGCACACCCCCGCAAAAACCATTGCAACCACCAACGGTGTCCCTACTGTGCCGCCTGCTCTCCCTTTCAAGCCTTTGAACGGTCCGGTCTCACTCTTTTCATCACCCACTCTGTTCTCTGTGAAGCAGCCGCATGGAGGAGAACCCCCCACCACCACCAGGATACAGAATAAAACAATGGAGTCAGTGAGACATAGCAAGGCTAATGGATTCACCTCCACCGTTTCGCCACCTTTGCTTATCATGCGCAAAAGTATTCATCGAGTCTTGATGGCGTCGGCCATGCATGACACTGATTCATTTAAATAGCCCAGAAAGGAAGAAGAATTTCTCACACACCTGCAGACTTGGCAGAAAAACAATTCACTAGGGGTGTATTGAATCAGCATTTTTTATCTCCATACAGTGCAAATGTTTGCTTATCATTTTAATGTGTCCCATTATGGCTCTTATGTGGCTGTGCTATAAGTTGACAGTGATGTTTAAATTTACTGATTTGTCCTTTCCTCTCACACATGGTATTCACCATATGGCACAAGAGCTGGTGTTTCTAACTTTAAGGACTGTTTAAAATAGCCATTTTTGTTATTTCCCTATTTAGAATATTAATGATTAAGAAGGAAATGTATGCAGCTGAGACTTTTTTTCTTCTTGTGTACTAATAACCCAACTTTAAAGTTCCCAAGTTGTGCTCTGATGAAGCCCTCTTAAATATGGATGAGAAGCAACACGGGTGTTGAGATCCGACTGCTTATTTGAATATTACTGAAGTAGAATACTAGGCCAAACTGATGTAATTTACTTTCACACTACTTCTTTGCTTTTATGTTTGTTAGAAAATATCTTTCCTAGGGTCTTTCGCTGTTGTATTTGGGTAATCAATTGCTACACATAAGCCTGATTACTAACATAGGCTACCTGTAGAATTAAAAAAATTACTTTAATAGAACAATAGGATAGAGGTTCTGGACAAGCATCATCATCATCATCATCATCATCATCAAAAGTCCATGTGGTTATTGCGTAGTTGGAGTATTGATCCAACATGAATGTCCAACAGAAACGTGAGGTCAATTATGTATGTGTGTGTCAGAGTACTTGATGATGATGAACAGTGGTGGAGGAGTGAGGAAGAGGAGCACTGGCCTTGTCAACTCCCTAACCAACCAGTATGAAGCCCATGTGCTGCTTGAAGACTCCACCCATTCTCAGCAGTCATTGCCTCGGCCGTAATGTCAGGGGTCACCTGGCCACAGACATCATATACTGTATGTAGACTCCCCGTCAACTGGTGCTACCAATTGGAGCTGCCATGGTGGCCAGTTGCCATCTTGGATGGGTCTCCATTCACCCCCAGTGCGTTTATTTTTATGATTTCTACTGAGGAAGGTGCTCACCCAACTAAAAAACACATTTTATTATGCTTTTTCACAAAATCAGACGTGGTAAAATGGTAAATGGCCTGTATTTGTATAGCGCCTTCTTAGGGTTCTACAACCCCCCAAGGCGCTTCACAACACAATCCACCGATTCACACGCTGGTGATGATGAGCTACATCATAGCTACAGCTGCCCTGGGGTGCACTGACAGAGGCGAGGCCTGCCGTACGCTGGCGCCACCAGTCCCTCCGACCACCACCAGCAGGCAAGGCGGGTTAAGTGTCTTGCCCAGGGACACAACGACAGCGACAGACTGAGCAGGTCACGAACCTGCGACCTTCCAATTGCAAGGCGACCACTTAACTCCTCTGCCCCCATCGCCCTTGGTGGTATGGCATGATAGTTAAAATATAAATATAATAAAAATAAAAAAAATAAACTTTTTTAAAAAAAAATAAATGTCCCCAATATGTAGGCTAGAAAAGTCTCGTGATTTGTTTTCAATAGTACGCCAGTTGTTGCAACTGTAGGCTGTAGAAAAAAATGAGCATAATTGCTTTCTCTGCGTTGACTCCAGTTGGGTTTGGAGAGTGAGGGACCCATCCAATATGGCGGCAACGCTGTTACGCTCTCCAGCACCCAATGGGGCATCTACGTATTCATGTCTATGCACCTAGACTGCGTTTTTCAAACAGGACCAATAAGGGCTAACACTGTACCCTCTGTGTTTTAGGAAACTTTTATTTTATTGTTTTCTGTCTTTGTTAGTTTAAGCGCATTTTCTTTAAGTTTTTTGTTTTGTTTTCCTATTTATGGGCTTGAAATCCTTTCACTTTGTTATGAAGCATTTGTGTTTTTTATCTGGGAAAGGTGCTTTATAAATAAATATTACTTTACTTACTTATCAACCATGCTAACCTATTTGAGTTAGTATTAATAACTTATGTTTCAGTGTACACAACAATTTCATAGACATATATAGCAGTTCTTCCAAAAAACCCAAGGCACAAGATGATGTGTTGTACTAGGTAGTACAACACGTCATCCACATACAATAACAACAAGCATTTCCAAATCACCAATTCCAGTCTGTAAACGACATGCGGCGGACACGATCACAAACACAGCATGTTGGTGGTTGGCACCTGTGATATAAATGGTGTTGAAAGTGGACAAGCTAACGGCCAAACAAGTGAAACACCTGCTGCACCTCTGCCATCTGTCTTCTGCCTCTCTGCACTTGAGGCAGCTTTGATAAGCATGTCACCCGATTGGCTGAGTCACATGTCCTGTCCCACATACATGTACCGGGGTGCATTCACGGGCAGTGGGAGCTCAGGACTTGACATAACTGTGCGCTGTACAAAGCAGTTCTCATATGGGACAAAGGGACGTTCCGTACGGGACAATCCAATTTAGATGAAAATATGGGATGTCCCGGCTAATACGGGACAGGTGGCACTGGCAACCCCTTGCTGAACATAATAAAATATGAAATAGGCTAAAAGATCTCAAAAACAACATTTTGTGCCTTGTTCTAAAGAACCCAAGAAGCCTAAAGCTCTGCAGGGCTCCCTTCAGAGAGCATCAACAACAAGAGAGTTCAAAAGCTAAAATCTCTGTTGACCGAAAATAACACAAAGGCCCATCTCATATTTACCTCAAAAAATGTGCTGATGATCCCCAAGATGTTCGGGAAAATATATTCTCAGGCCATTGTTGTCTGATCCATCCATCTGTCCATCCACTCAATTTGCCTGGAGTGAGGTCTTTACCTGTTGTTTTGTTTTTAACTTCACATCTATTATTTTCCATTAATGTGAGAACTTACAGTGCTTTGCATGTACAAATCTCAAATGCAGGTGTGGTAAAATCCCAGTGGACTGTTTATATCACAAAGATATTTATTTGTGGCTTATGAATGAAACCATGTTTTTGGGAAGACAACATTTCAGTCAGGACAGACATATTTTGCCAAAAAATAAGTCCTCAGCCATGTCAGCAATACCCTTCATATCAGACATTATCAGGCCCCACAGATTTTTTTTCTTGAAATTTTCACCCGTCTGAAGGGAAAATTGCTATTTTTCACCCACTTCATGCTCTAGCAGCTGAAGTTACTGTTTTTTTTTATCCCCTAGGTTTTCGAAAGCATAACCCAGCACACTTATTTTGTAATGTAGAAGTATGAGAAAGCTTTTACAGCCTTCAGAACCATCCTGGTGCATCCTTATTCATATATGAAAACACCTGCTGTATTAAGAGAGATTGGGCTGCTTTTATGCAGTGCGAATAAATTACTTGTGCATCCCATGAGGAAAATATAAACGGGCATATTATTCAATTTACCTCGCTGTACAATATTAGAAGACTTAAAATACAGTGAGGCTGCCAAGATAATTTGATAACCTGCCACCTAAATCAAAAACAGATATGTTGGATACTTTATTTTGTATAGTTAGCAGCAATTTGTGCTTTACTGTGCTATTTTCAGCTCAGGGCAGATTGTGAACAAATTTGTTTGATACAGGCAAATGTTCGGGCTCTCCGGTTCTTTGCCTTGCTTTGATGACACCAAAGATTAAATGGTAAGTCTGGGCTGAAATTCAAAGCTTTGCAGTTTGGAGCTATTATAATTTTTTTATGTGTATGGCGCACATAATATTTAATTTACTTTGTTGTAGCAATAGCGTTTGTTTTAGGTTCAACAAAAAATAAATAAATGTCCGGGCTCTCCGGTTGTTTGCTTTGCCTTGATGACACCAAAATTTGACCATTCTAGGTTAAAATTAAAAGCTGTACAGTTTGAAGCTATTCTTTTTTTATACTGTGTATGGCGCACATAATATTTAATTTACTTTGTTGTAGCAGTTTGTTTTAAGTTCAACAAAAAAAAAAATGTTCGGGCTCTCCGGTTGTTTGCTTTGCCTTGATGACACCAAAATTTGACCATTCTAGGTTAAAATTTAAAGCTCTAGTTTGGAGCTATTATTTTTTTATACTGTGTATGGCACACATAATATTTAATTTACTTTGTTGTAGCAATAGTATTTGTTTTAGGTTCAACAACAACAACAAAAAATGTCCGGGCTCTTGGTTGTTTGCTTTGCTTTTATGACACCCAAATTCGACCTTTCTGGGTTAAAAATGATAGCTTTGCAGTTTAGAGCAGTATTTTATGCAAAAGTTCTGTAAATGTACAAATCATTTCCATTTTATTTTGTTTTTTATGTCAATTTTAGAAAAAGGTTGGCCTTTCCAGTTCTTTGCATTGTTTTATTTAAATCAGAATTTCATCTTTCTTGTCCCTTTTTTCCTCAACAATCATTCCCAAAACTATGAATATTTGTTCAGATTTGATTTTCAGTCTTAATTTCAGGGTTCACATCCTGATGTTTAACCAGTCAAGGACTTTGAACACAATATCTGCACTAGTTGTTGAATAGTTCAACAACCTGGTTATCTTAAACTTGTGCAACAGTTTTTTTAGGTTCTGCACCAGTTGTTTAAGTTGTTTTTCTCCTTTTATTCAGTTTTGGTCTCAATGGAATTTTTACACGTTTTAGCATCAAACTGGGCAAATATAAATTTAGTACAAAAAACTAAGGACACTTTGTGCTAGCTTGATTATTTATTGTAATAAAGTAGCTTTTCTTTACTTCACGTACTCAGTAACAAAAGTGAAGATCAGAGAAATTTGCAGCTCATGGGGAAGTTTCTCTTGGCGGAGTTTCTCTTCCAGAAGCGTACGGATACGTCTTATGCTTCGAGTCTTTTTTTTTTTACGTCCTACACTTCCAGTGTGTGTTGAGCTCAGCAGTTCAGATGAACACGAAAGCAGTGCAAAACATCCAAACAACTTGCAAAATAAAAGTTATGTGCAGATTTCCAGCTGGTTAACTAGTAAAACAAAGTACATCATTACCAGTGAAACCTTCAGCCGAGGTAAACAGAATAGAAGATAAACCACAAACTTTTTTGGATACATGCTGCTGTCTTTTTCCTTGCTAATAATTGTTTGAATTACCAAAATACGCATGGTGTTGCAATTCCACCGGTCATTTTGTGAGCTACGGGACCAGCTGCATGGAACGCTTTCGCTGCCATCTCGTGCCTGAAACGCTGCCGGTGGGAACGGAGCTCCGAATTTTTTAAAGGATTCATTTTACATAGGCAGGGGCCTCAGTAGCATGTAGAAGTTCAGTATGCAGCATTCTGGTCACTGTTCTGCTCACATTTTGATGTGAATTAGCATCTCATTCCTCAACCCAAAGTTGTTGAAGGTCAACCAGCATGGTTATGTTTGTCAGTCACCTGTTACTGACACACACACCTGGTAGTTAGATAACTTTATTGTCTGTTTTAGACTGCACTGCTAGGAGCTCAAAACAAGTGAAAACCAACGGGGGCTATACCAGATGTTTTTTTTTTCGGGGGGGGGGGGGGTTTAATTGTTGCTCATGCCACAGTCCTTGCAAGTTATACCTTGTGAAGGTTTCCCATCAGGTTTTCTACCAGGCTTTCCAACAGCATCAGATTTATTGTCAAGAGGCCTAGTTACAACAAAGAAAAGAAATCTAACACAAATTCATTTACTGTGCTTCGTGATACTAATTTTGCATAAATTGGTCATTTGTCACACAGCCTTGTTACAAATTCATGCACACATTTGCACAGTTGCTTTCTAAAAACATCTTAGGGCAGTTTACCACATAAACGAAATACATCCAGCACCCTGAAGGGTGTACATTTTTTATTTTTTGATCACCACCTAAAGCACCTGATGAAAAATTTTAAGCTCAAAATGTTTTCCATAGTAATTTTCTGACAATAGTTGAGCTAATTACAGTAAGAACAAATGAATGAAAGTTTTGTAAATTAGAAATAAACTTACAGTCACAGTTACGCCAAACATGTATTCTTTTGTGTGTGTGTGTGTGTGTGTGTGTGTGTGTGTGTGTGTGTGTGTGTACATCTTCCAAAATTTGAAGCTAGAGATTTAAGGGTTTGGTTTCTGATTTCCTTTCCTCTGTGCAACAACCCTTCCTCTCTGGTGCATTAAAACTCACAAGAGTGGAACAAATGACACAGTTTTTGCAATCATTTCAAATTAATGAGCCTTCCCCACAAAGAAATGCAAATTTGCAAACATGAGTTTGCTTCCTAAAACAGTACTGAGGAGGGGAAAAAGTAGGGGGGAGAAAATCTTTCTGCCATTTTAGAAACAAGCTCAACATTCCTTGCTCTGGTATTCCCCGGCCTCACAGAATACTTCCTCCTCATAATGAAAGCCTTATTGGCTTTGGGGTGCAGGAGCGGGCGGTTAGCATGCAGAAAATCTGCACAGATTGGTAGTCATTCCACGCTGCAGTGCAGAGAGTTACGCAACTTCCTGTTTGTTTGGGTATTAGATCATTGCACAGTTATGTGGGCCATCCAGTTTCCCAAAAGAGCACCAGAAAGGTCAAATGTATGCAAAAATAAATAAATAAAAATGAAAACGGCAACAATTGATTTACTCAATTTTGTCTTGCAGCTAGCATTAGCACATTGAAATAGTAGACATTTTTAAGTTAATGTGATGACATTTAAGTAGTTCTGTTGTTTGAATGTGGGAATGCTAAAGTGAAATTATAAGCCCAAAACCTGTGTTGTCATCATCAGTAAAGCGTTTTTCAGAACCATATGGAAACAAAACCCCCTCAAGCAAATGACTTTGATGCTGAACTTTTTAGAGGCCATCCAGCCGGAGCTCGGTGCTTTCATTTCCCATTTGTTACGGAGAATNGAGAATTTTTTTCCTCGTGTTCTGATTAACCTTGAGCTACTCATTGTAGAAACACAGCGGGTTTGTTCACCTTTAAGTAACGATGAACCCACCTCTGAAGGAAAGCCCCTGACATGAAGCCCAGCGTGCTTGTGTGTAGTTAAAAAGCACCGCGTGAGGACATCGTCAGTCTGGCTGTGACCTTTTTTTTTTGGCTTGTTGAAACAAGCAGACATGAGGAGCGGCAAAATGTTACAAGCTTTAAGGCTGCAGGGAAATGTGTCATTGGCATTTGTCCATTAGGCGACAAATCTGCACCGAGCTCAGGATGGATGTGAGGATTTCTGGCCCTGTGTGACACGTTGTAATCCAGCACCGCCACTGTTTTCCTCACCTGTTCAGTAGCTGATGGCAGAGGTTTCCCCCCCTCCTGGTTTCACAGTTCTACTCAGAAATTCACATAAAATTGACATAGAAATAAATACAATAACAAATGAAAATTAGAATATGCAAAAGTTAATTTATTTCAGTAATTCAATTTAAAAGGTTAAACTAATATATAAGATAGACTCATTACATGCAAAGCCAGTTATTTCAAGCCTTTATTTTTTATAACTGTGATGATTATGGCTCACAGCTGATGAATGAGGGAGAATGTTCAGTGGTTGGCAGTAGTGCCCCATCCATAATTCAGGTTGAATATCTAACAACTTTTTCAGAATAAGGTAAAAACTTAGAGAAGGTTATTTCATAAAATCAATGTTAGTCCATTTTATCTAATCTGAAAACAAAAATCTGGAGCATAAACCAGTTCTGAAGTGTATTTGGGGCCACTGTCTTGAAGGGGAACCCACAATTCTCCATTGAGTTTACGTGATTTGAAGAATTTTAAAGTCCTTCATTATTCCAGTGCAATACACCAGTACCACAGCATGACACTACCACTACCATGCTTCCCTGCTGAATAAACCAGCATAGACCAGAATAGCTGGTTACCAGCATATGTTGTGTTTTGGTGCTGGTATGCTGGTCCAGCATGCCATGCTAGTCCAGCATGGAATGCTGGACCACCATGCTAGGCCAGCATCCTATCCAGGACAAGCATCCCACCTTGGACCACCATACTGGACCAGCTGGTGCTGGTAACACCTATGCTGGTCTATGCTGTTTTTTCAGCAGGGTTTACAGTTGGTAATGAGTACTCCTCAAAAATATTTGCTTTGTGGCCAAACAGCTCAGTCTTTGTCATGTCCGACCCTAAAATATTTCTCCTGAAGACATTTGGCTTGTCCACATGGGAAGCTATAGTAACACGGCTCAGAAAGCAACTATTGGACCATCCGGTTGTCTGTCTCACTGAACCACCGCATTTCCCTGGGTCCTCCATTTCACGCTCGCGTATTTTGTAGCAGAACACCACTGGTGTGAGAGGTTCTCTGCTCAATAATGTCAGAGAAGGAGAAACAGCCGGCTGCTACCACTTCAACTTTAGGACAAACTACCAGAGTCCCAAAAAGAAAAACACCATTTGAAGTCACAGACAACAAAAGACGTTTGGACCTAGAAAACGGTGACTGGTGTTTAGCGCTATCTCGTTTCCTCTGGCAACGCAGGTTTCTGGTTCCAGCGGACGTGGTCCAGGGATGATGGGAGGGGGGAGAATTTCGTTTGTGTTTAAAAGCTAGCTTGTTCTGTAAATATGCTATTGCATCTTTAACGAGAAGTTACACCTTGACCTCATTGAAAAGACGTTTTACAACCTTCAGCGTAAGTTATTAAAAGGAAAATGTGAGTGTATGCATATATCTAGGCCTAAATGTTTATTTCAGAGTTTTTAAGTCATTCAAGAAAAAGGTTATATTTTTCTTCTACCCTGCTAAATAAAAAGCCCCAAATTAATATGAGATGACTGCATATAGACATTTGACCTCAGCTGTATATCCTAATGCACTGCAGTCTTTTTTTTTTTTGCTGTATAAATGCAAATGTGAGTGAACAGTGTTGCTGCATCTTCTTAGTTTTCTGCAGTGTTTGGCTGGCTTTGTCCCACAGAGGATTATAGAAGATTTACACGGCTCTGTAATAAGCAAGTCCTTCACCTTGGGACCTTTTTAAATCCTAATTAATTTCTGATAATTCCTAATTAACACTGCAGATGTGGTGGCTACATTGCTAGAGAAACAACACACTGGGTAATTTTTTTATTTTGACTTTTTATGAAATGTTTTATTGAGAAAATTGAGATGGCGGACTACAGCTCATTTTGACGGCCAAACAAAGTATTTCAAGAACTCTTTTCTTTTCCTTTTTGCTTTATTTGACTCCATCTCCCTCATTTATTAGGATGCAATGATTTGCCGACAGTAAAGCTCGCTGCACATTCCCTACTCTGCTAAGCACGGGGCTGAGTTCTGACTAATGCCTCTGCATGACATTATGGAAGAGTGTTTTAAACAGTGAGAAAAAGAAAAGAGAAGGAGATGCTGTGGTCGATTAATAATTCATGCTCTGCAGATGATCTGTGAATAGCAGTGGTAAACAGGCTTTTATGGCTTTTAAATCAGTCGCATTATGTGCCCACACCAAGAAGAAGTAAAAAAAAAAGCCTTGACCAATGTCTTTATTATTGCTGCAATTTTAATTCAGTGTTGGACTTGCCAAAATAAAATGAAGGGGAAAGGAAACACTGTTTTATGATTTTTTGTTTGGAATGCCTTTCATATCAGATGAAAGAAAAGATTGTAAGTGGATCATCACTTGGCAGCAGAATCCGTTCCTGCATCCGTAGTAGCTCTGCTTTGATGGTGGATGATGGAAAATGGGCCGTAGCGAGACAGGCATCAATTTAAAAATAATTGTATTGTTGCATCATGAAAAAACGTCTTTTTGAGACTAAATAAATTCATCATCCATGTTATTTGGTTGTAAAAATGATTTTGTTTCTGGATGTCTTACTACCGTTTTGTCTTTGCACCAAACAGCTTTTTTAAAAAAACTTGCAAATTATACATTAAATAGTGCACTTCCATCAGGAATAAGGTGACATTTGTTTTGGTAGCGGTACGGAAGTGAGTCATAAAAACTACATCTTTACATGACTGAAGGTACATTTTCATATCTTGTACATATGTTCTGCAATTTGTGTTTCAGTTGCCTGATTTTTGGTGTTTTTATGTAAGCACTTTAAAATGTTGCTTAAAATTGTCAAATTTTTTGCAAACAAACTTTTTTCACTTCAACTTTTTTCTACAAATATAGAAATTTTACATCAAAACAGATTTTTTTTCTCTTCTTTCACTCTTCCTCTACTTGGTGTAGGAGTTGGGATTTTCTCTCGAATCCCTTCACAATGCAGAGAACTCACATCCAAGCTTTAATTAACTTTTGTAATTTTGCTCAGCAAATTTCCTTCAAAATTGGAAGTTTTTTAGCTTGTCATATTTTCTACAACGAAAACTGTAGAAACCAAAACATTTAACCATTGTAACCATCATCTTTTGCTGCTCAAATTTGAAGTCGAAATGAGAACGTTCTTTAAGTTTTTGCACAGCGACTTTTTCTCTAACCTGGCCTTTCCATTGGATATTGCCACTGGGAGCGTGTTAGACACGAAACGGCTGCAAAAGCATTCCACACAGCTGGTCCGACAAGGTGAAGAAATGACCGGATGTAGGCGTCACAGGTAATGACGTATTTTTATTGTTTTTACTAGTTAAGCAACTGGAAAGCTGTGCGTAACTTTTATTTTGAATGTTTCCGGATGTCTTACACTGCTTTCGTGTTTGACTTCCTGTCTGGCCCGATCTGAACTGCTGAGCTTGACGTGTTCTGGAAGCGTAGGATGTAAGAAATAGATTTGAAGCGTAAATTTGCCAGAGTGACGCGTCACTACGCTTCTGAGACCAAAATGCGATGCTTCACAGTCGGTGGAAACGCATCCAATCACTATAACGGCAGCTAATTGCTGAGTTCTACACGAACCTTACGAGACTCTTACTTACGCTTATAGGCCTTTTCCAACGGCACTACTCAGTGTGACTCTGGTTGGTGTGGTTCAGTCTGGCCGCCTTTTCCAGTTTGGTATATTCCCCCTACTTTATCTCTACTTTTCAGTCCCTGTGTCCTTGAGGTTCCAAGTGCGCTGATTGGCTAGGGGGCAGAGTCACTGGTTGCTCCGGAGCTTTCCGGCTGTTGCCTCGCTGCCTGCTGCCATTTCCTGGTTCAGTCTGACAAAAAGCCATAAAACTGATCAGAAAGTTCAACATCACCACCATTTTTGTTTACTGTTTACTGATCACCCCGTGCTAGTTTTTGCACTATGAGGGGTGCACCCACTTCTTCACGGAGCTGGCAGGAACAACCAACTACTCTGAGGTGAGCTGAGTTAACCCACGCTGTACTGAGCTGTTTTTGGCTGAGTAGTGCTGCTGGAAAGGGGCTTTACTTGACCCGTGACAAGGTCGCTGGGGCCTGAAATGGTTAAATATGTGCTTTTAAGTTTTCTGTGAGAGACAAAGACGAGAAGTTACCATGGTGATTTTAATGAGCCACTTATGGTTACCATAGTTACCCTAAAGAGTCTGCTTTAAAGTTTATGATTTCCAGTTTTCCTTACATTTCCTTAACAGGTTATGCAAAAATCCGGGCAGTAACTTCATTATCGCAGTTTTTTCCTTACACCCATTTTCTCAAAGTAATTTTTAATTTGTGGTTGCTCATTCCACCATCCTCCCTTTTTTCTCCTTCCTCCCTCCATAATAAGAACATGCAAAGTGTGAATTTTTTATTATGTTATATAAGAAGCCCCAGCACCCCCAGAGACCCATGTCCTGGTTCTGGTGTGTTCAAAAACAAGCACAGGAGAGGAAGAGAGAGGGGGGAACGAGGGGAATGGCGTTAAGAGAGTCGATGGAGAGGACTAAGAGGCAAGAGAGGGAAAAGCGTGAGAGGATTAAATGAAGAATGCATGTGGTAAAAAGAGCCTGTGGGGGGAGATCTTCCCATTAGGAGGCACAGTGCTCAGCGCTCTGATCTCAGAGTTGTGTTGTGATGCCAGACAAGAATACTCCAGGGCGACAACCGGTGCCACCAGAGAAATGGCTCCTCAGCGACTGATATGCAAATATTGTGTACAGCTACAGCAAGGAGCAAGGGGAAGAGGATTGAAGGAATGAGAGCATGGGGGTGGGGGGACACCATCCTAGAGTGCCTTTGTAAAAATTGGAATGCTGCATCCAAACTTTTTGCAGCTTGGAATGATCATTTATAGGCTGAACAAGGCAATGTGAAAATTCAGTCTTGTACTGCTGATGGTTACAATTTTTTTTATTAAAGGACTTGTTTCATATTCGTAGACCCTCTAATTACATCTACTTCTTAGGATTCCATCATATATAACAGATATTGTTCTTTCTAAAGCTTCAGTTTGATCCCAAAATTTGTTTTCGTGACGTAATCTCATTGTCTGAGCTCCACGCTTGTCTGAAAACTATACATACCTGTAGAGTCTACCAGTCCGCCTTAAATAATTCATTACAGTAAACATCCAGGTGCAGCGTTTTGTTCGGAATCAATCTCCCACATGGTGCACCATCAATCTAAATGCTAACTCGCACAACAATTCTTTTATTAATCAGCTGATGAAAGTCCCCAGCAGAGTTTACCGGGAGCTTCATCCATCCACAGCAGGATTAACGTAGGATGTATTTCAACCTTTAAATCGAGGGTTTGTGAGGCAGTCGTAAAGACGTACTTAACCAGTGTGGTGAGAAGTAGGCTTGGCTGTTTTCCTCAAATATGGATGCAAAAACAAAGGACTTTTTACAGGCAGACCAAAGTGAATTAATGCCATCCTAAAACAACTCCCATCTCCTGTTTACAGCAGGTCATGAAAATACTGTTTCATAGACCTGTACGCTGCCATTAATTTTGCATTACATGGTTATTGTGGTATTCCAACTGGAAGTGCACCAGTGTACACTGGAAATGCAAACATTTTTTGGAAGAAAGGGATATGTCAACCTTTGTAGGTATGGGGTGGCTGTGGTGGAATGGGGAGACGGGGGTCCATTCATCAGAAGGTGGAGGGATTTATCCCATAACCCAACAGGCCATGTGTTGAAGGATCCTTGGACAAGATACTGAACCCTGAAAGTTGACCCCCTCCAAGTGCCATACTAATGGCAGCCCTCTGCTCTTCAGGGATGGGTCAAAAGTAGAAAAATGTATTACTTTAGCTAAGATATTTATTATTACATTTCAATTCATTTATTATGGTAAACCCCAGAACTTCTAGCATATAACCTCCTCCATTCACTGACAAGATAGTCTCATGAGCATCTCAATATTGGAACTCCCAAATTTTTGGTCCAATTCCAAGTTGAGACCAAGTTCTTTTCAACAATATATTGTACAGTGCACAAGACCTTTTGGTCAAGATAAATCCAAAGGTCCTTTTTATAATTTTGCTCACAAGATGGTTAAGATGACAGCAATGCACTTTTGTCTTGGCATCACTAAAAGCAACATTCCGCAAATTTTACGCCTTAAAATTATGCTTTTTTGTAAATTTTTGGCGTCATACTATCATCTATTATGTTCATTTTCGTACCTGTGATAGTGTTGGGGGGTCCCACGTCTGTTTATCGCACTATACAGTTTTTGAGCTCGGGTCGCTACCGGAAGTACTGACTGGGTGTTGTTTTACGGCACTATATGGCAAGCCAAAGGGATAAAAAAAGCGCACGTTCTAAACGCGTGTTATGTCCGCCATAATGCGCGTCCTGAACGTGCGTTTTGACGCCAAAGGGGGCAAAAACTCACGTGTTCTAAAAGCGAGCATTATGTCTGCCAAAACGCGCATCTTGAACGAGCGTTTTGGCGGACATAATGCCAGTTTAGAACGTGCATTTTTTTTATCCCTTTGGCTTGCCATAATTGTATAACGTAGACTCGCTGTAGCAGTGGCGGATTCACCAAAGAAAGCTAGAAATCCCTTATCAGAGGAATATAGGAAAAGAAAAGGAGAACGTGATAGAACAAGAGCAAAGACCAGAGTTATTATTGGGCCGTCTTTTCCTGGCTGGAGAGCTCTTTTAGAAAGAACGGCATGAACTACGGACTTTGACCTAGCCGTGCTGCTAATGGCTAGGTAAGTAAGAAATGAGTTCACCAGGGTTATTGTGTTTGGTCGAGCATAAAGTTGTTATACAGTCCTGATAAAACTATTTATTCAATGTGTGGAGGTGTAAAAGTTTGTTTTCGTTGTTTTGCCTGACATTAGTAATTTAAACATGCCTCTTATGCCCGAGAGAGAGATTTGATTTTACGACAGTGACGTTACGCAGCAAGCCTCTAGAGGGCGACAGAGAGCATATATCCGCAAAGTTAAGGAATTTTGGCTTTAAATAAGCCTTTCACGTTCCAGTTCAGTCAGGTAAACTCTTATTCCTGCACATTGAGGTAGTTTAAAGAACTATTTGGAGCTGATAGGTTTAATAATTGTTTGTAACCTTTCAATAGAGCAGTCTTTTTAAAAATGTAATTCTGAATTTAAGGTATCAGCAGAAGAATCAAACCAGCCAAGCACCAAGGAGTTTCTATGTGAGGTGATTCCAAAAGTTTGAGCAAAATTAGAAGTCTTGGTTAAGAGAAACGACACGTTAAACTTTGAGTAAAATCAATGCACTTTTCTTTTTGTGGCCTGCTGTTTATCTTCTTATGTAAATGTCTTTATTTTCCCAACCCTGATTATTCTGTTCTATTTCTGCCTCTAAGGCTTGATGGATTGATGTGTAGGCCTCTGCAATTATTGCTGTGCTAATAGTTTTATTATCATTTGATATCCAAATTTGCAAGAAATAATTTGATACTTTGGCGATAGCGTGGTATTAAGGACCTGTTTAGTTTATTATATGCCAGCTAACATCATCATGATCATTACGTTTATGCCGCCCGCATGATCCTTACATGATTGCCCTCTTCCAGCTAATGAAGCCTGCTCTGTTCGCCTTGATACCTGTCACCCTGCCAAAGCCTACCCTCAGTTTGATTACCTCTTGTCCCAGTAATTTATTTATTTTCATTAAAAGAAACATTAGATGTCTTTTCTTACCGGATACGGCAAATCCGTTAATGAACATGCCAGTTAAAATGAAGATGAAAGCACCGGTTAATTATCTCCTCGAACATTCTGCGGGACAGATTAATTCCAATAAATAAAAAAAAAGAAGGGAAAAAGGGGGAGAGAACTCATTACTGCAGGCTTGACTTGTCAATGGGTTGATCTGAGAAGCTGTTTACAGGGTTCATGGGATAAGAAATTAAATTGAAATGTACTTCAGGACCTCATTACAGTTATCCCTCCACTTATATAAGGATTGCAGAGAGGGAAAACATTTTTCGAGAAATTATATTTGTTCTAAAATGTAATTCCTCATTAAGAAAATGTTCCCATCTAAACAAAAGCTGACATTTTGACCAAAAGATTAGGCACATGACCAATAGATAGAAGAGCCACATAGTAATGCTACTGAAGCAGTAAATCTATTTAAGTATCCACTGGAGTGTATAAAAGTAACAAATGAATCCCTGCAGCATGGTCGTAGCCACACAAAGGTCAAACTCGCACATGTACTGGTGCTTAAACCTCAGCAATTCTGATTAAATGCATCCTTTGTCACAAAAGACCTTTCCTTAGAGTCCATTATACATTAGCCCCTGTTCAGAAATGGTCCTAAATGAAAGGCCGGCTGATTGCTAAGAGTTTGAAACAATATTTTTAAAAGGTCTATTGGATCGTTCACTCGGTGAATCTGGAAACGGGTTTGGATAATCTCATGTAATTTTAGCCTTATTTAAAGTGCTCAAAAGTAAAAAGGAATGAGTTTAATCAAAGGTAACTTTTCTGAGATCCTGGTTTGTTATCAGATGTTTCACCTTTGCAACACCGGGAATGGGTTTTGCAAAAGGTGCAAAGCCATTAACAGAAATAGCTGCTAGTTTGTTACAGTTTTCCATTATTTTCTTACAATTTCTCCATGTACCCATCTTTTTGTGAACAGGTTTGTTTGATTTGTTGGTTAGGCATTAAAATAGCCCGGACGAGCCACCAATTTGTCCATCCATTTTCTTCCACTTATCAGGAGTAGGGTCACTGGGGCAGCAGCTTAAGGAGGGAGGCTCAGACTTCCCTCTCCCCAGCCACTTGGGCCAGCTCCTCCGTGGGGAATCCCAAGGTGTTCCCTGGCCAGCCGAGAGACATAGTCCCTCCAGCGTGTCCTGGGTCTTCCTTTGGGTCTCCTCCCAGTTGGACGTGCCTGGAAAACCTCACCAGGGAGGCGTCCAGGAGGCATCCTAATCAGATGCCCGAGCCACCTCAACTGGCTCCTCTCGATGTGGAGGAGCAGCGGGTCTACGCCGAGCCCCTCCCGGATGACCGAGCTTCTCACCCTATCTCTAAGGGAGAGCCCAGACACCCTGCAAAGAAAACTCATTTCGGCCACTTGTATCCGCGATCTCGTTCTTTCGGTCATTACCCAAAGCTCGTGACCATAGGTGAGGGTAGGAACGTAGATCGACCGGTAAATCGAGAGCTTTGCCTTTTTGCTCAGCTCTCTCTTCACCACGACAGTCCGGTACAACGCCCACATCACTGCAGACGCAGCACCAATCCACCTATCGATCTCACGCTCCACCCTTCCTTCACTCGTGAACAAGACCCCGAGATACTTAAACTCCTCCACTTGGGGCAGGACCTCGTCCCTGACCTGGAGAAGGCATTCTACCCTTTTCCGACTCAAGTTTGTGTCTACGTTAATTGTAAATTTTATCCTACTGCTCAACAAAATGGATTATTACAACGATCTTAAAATAAATTAGCCAAAAAACAGCTTTTGGCTACACTGAGTAATAGTACTAGCGTAGAAATCTAGACAGATCGTAGCAGAAGCAAAATGATGTTGCTCTGCAGGTCGGTCTAGCCATGCTTTATTGGAGCTTGAGCAGGCCTGAACAGTCTTGTGTCCAGCCAGTCACTATATCAGTTTGGTGGGTCAATCACAGCGCTCTATCGGTTTGATGGGTCAATCACAGCGCTCTATCGGTTTGGTGGGTGGGATGGTACTGCGACTGAACGAAACAACAAAGATGACGGCAGCTTATTTGAAACGACTTTGGTATCAACTTTGGACAATTTAGACTTGGGCTTTTCTTTGAGTCAAGAGCAGATAGAGGTACTTAAGTAATTTATTTAGAACAAGGATATATTTGCGTCTTCAACAGTCTCTGGCAGACTGCCCCATTGTACGTCACATTGTTCATTGTTTAATAACATGTGGGAACAGTTTGAAAGACAAGCATAGATTCTGCCCCGTGACTGACAACTGTCTATGGGTTGTGGCCAGACTATATATTCACATATATAGAGTGGCTTGCCAGGCTAGTATTGTACCATTCATCTTGAGGTCTGATATTCTTGACTTTTCCCAAAGTAAAGAATGGTAGATGAAGTGGGAGGAAGGAATGCATTTAGAAAGCCTCCTGACAGTCTGTAATCTGCATGTTTACTGCTTTCATTAGAAGATCATCAAGTGCAGCATTGATTGTGTAGTCGTCTCTCACCGAGGAGTCATATATTCAGATTCAGCAGGAAACTTCGGTTGTAAATAGAAAGTGAGGCTGAGGTCAACAGAAACTCCTGACGATGTTGTATATGCCAGTATGTGGGTGTATCCTTCAGCCCCGAGGCTCTCGGTAAACTCACTTATGTTGTAGACTGCTTCTTTTGCATTCTTTCCTCGGCTCTTTGTGACATGCGTGTCGTCCTAACCTGCTTGCTCAGATGAGCGGAGAGCTAATGAAATGCGTTGGCCTAAAATAGCCCATTAACAATGCAACACGACTAATGGAGGTGATGAAACGGGGCTTGGGGGTGGCCCGTCTCCGACTAGTAGCTGAAGTAATCAGTTTCACCTCTCTGCGCTGCCTCCGTCTCTACCTTTTTATCCCTGCTTCCTTTTTGTCATTCCCACCCACTCTGCTGGGAGCAGGAATACAGGAGTTGAAGAGGTAAGAAACTCTGTCGTGTTACATCATCCACACTCGGCTGAAAATTCATGCATTCAGCCCGCTTCCCTCTCGAGCTGATCAGTGAAAGAGAGGGGGACTTGTTTCATTAGAGCCCGGACTCTGATGGATGCAAGGGAAGTGAAAAGTGGCGAGGATGAAGGGCTGATGGTGCAGATGGATAAAGCTGATGGGAAGAGGAAAGGAGGATGCTCTCTGTAATTGTTGGCCGGCGCGTTTAGTCATGGTCCTGGTAATCTCCGTTGACCTTGGCTGGCAGGATTTCTGCAGTGCTGCATTAATATGCGCACAGTTTAAAAGATGGGCTCTCAGTCTGTCTTTGAATCTGTTTGCTGCCCCCCCCCCCCCCTCCCCTTCGTCCCCCACTTTCATACATTACTGGCATCCATCTCCCTCTCATCCATTTAGCTTGCCTCTTCCCATACTGTCTATAAAAGAATCACAGACTTCAGAATTTATGATGGCATCTCAATTAGGCTGGTGTCAGAATTTGGCAGGCTGAGGGGGTTTTAGGGTTATTTTTATAGCATTCCTGCCTTATTAGATAATGTGCAGCCGAGGAAGATGGCACAGACAAGAGAAATGGAAGGAGAAGAGGAATGATGGAGGCACGGGCCTTAGATGAACCTTGATATTTGATTTGCTTCTCGTCTGAAACCACATGCATCTTTTCAATAAAGTTCTTGATGTTCTTGAGAATTTTCCAAAGCGGGTTCGAGGTCAGCTAGCTGCTCAACACCAGGGGCCTTATAGCAGAAGCTAAGATTGGAATCAAATATTTTTTTTGATTAGCATCTAAGCTTTTTGCCTGCCATGAGGAAGCAGGCAGCTCTGAGATGGTAAGGAAAAGGAAAGTTGGTGTCACAATCTAAAATATTGATGTAGACTGGCTTTGAGGCCAGTTTTTTACTGGGGTGTAAATGTTGGTAAGAAATGTTCATAAGGGACTTCCAGAACTGTTAAAAAATGTGTACAAGGGCTCTTGTTTACCTTACAGCCTAACATTGTTGCCATTTCTCTGGAGTCTAAACTTAAAGTAGCTCTCCAGAGTATTTATTTTATCTGATGGCACCATCTAGTGGCTGACAAGCGTATAACACCAAGAGTCCGTTGTTTCGAATTTTTAAGATGGCGACTGCACGTTTCTTGTTTATGAATGTGCTTCTGTAGCCGATAAACAGAGCTAAAACACGTTTTACAATTATTATTCTCAAGTCATGTTGTGTTTTCATATATTTATATTTTAAAGACTTGTCCGTGAAAAGTTCATCAATGCTGCATCAGCCGAGGTACTTCCTTAAATTTGAAGCACGTAAGCGGTAGTCTAACGCTATTGGTTAGTTCTGGTCACCAATCCGTTTCCTATTGCACGGATTTTACAGGGCAGGGGGCGGGCTTAGCAAAAAAAAAAAGACGTATCGCTTAAATTATATCACACTACATGATAAGACAACCATTTTTACGGATTTCTGAAAAATCATACATAATTCCTGAAAGGGGGAAACTCCAGATTGCTGCTTTAAAACTGCAGTATTTTCTGAATAAATTTAAAAGAAAGCTATAAAAGCCATAAAAGGATGAGTGAAGAAGCAAGACATTTCTCATTCTGATCATAAAGTGTATAGAGGTGGACAATGGGTCTTTGTCCATTGTTGGAAATACAGATCCCATTTACCAAAGCTGCCATGTTGTATTTTTGGAGTCTGAACATTTCCTGGAGCACACCACGGAAGGTGTCTAGGGTCATTATCATTTTCGTTACAAAATGCCACAACAAGTTGATCTCATCTGGAAGTAAAATATATGTTTCCATAGCTATGCTGATGACACACAACTGTTCATCTCAGCCGAACCACACAAAAACGCCATCTTATACACAATCATTACAAAAGGCAATAAACGTGTAAATAAACAATAATTTTCTTATAGACTAAACGACAATAAAATGGTGATCCTAAGTAGGTGGTCCTCAAAGTAAAAGGCAACTGCACTTAGATGACCTTGGTCTCATTGGGTTAAGTATGGGGCCTTGAGTTACGTTATTGTAGACTCTGATTTGAATTTCGTGTCTCATAAATAAAGTAATGAAACAGAGTTTCACCATAAAACTTAAATAAGAACATCCATAAACCTGTTTTTGATCTTGTGTATTTTTTGGGTTTGGTGTTGATTTTATCTCTTTGTCGTTTAATCATTTCATTGTATTGTATGATTGGTGTTGAATTGAGTCTAAACCACCCTGAGCTGTATTCGTTTGTCTGCAAAGTGCAAAAAGAAAAACACAAAACAAAAGCTAATACTGCCATATTGTTAAAAATGGAAATCAATGGAGTAAATGTTACTAGCGTTAGTACCATTAAAGCTGGTTTGACTAATGAGGATTTCATCAATTGTCAAGATTTGGTAGTTTTGTCCTTTCAAAAATCTTTTTAAGCATTGATTCAACCAGTTTGCTGATTTTTGCTGTTTTAAAACTTGCAGGTTTATAATAAACAAAAAAAAATGTATGAGCACTGTGATGTTACGTGTTTTGACATCTTGTGCAACATCAACACAAGTCTGATGATTTTAGGCCCCAAATGAAAAAGCTTTTGATCAACTGAACCAGAAATTGTCCAGAGACATCATTTTCTTATAAGCATCAAAAGAAAGAATATTCCTGCAACACAGTAAGAATTTATTACTGAATTATCATGACACAAATATTGAATTATTTTTAATTTCATGGTCATGTTTTTCCTAATTTCATCCTTCGTGTTCATTTCTGCAGCTTAGATTCTATTTGGTAGCTTTTAAAGAGTTCTGTAATAAAATCATTAAAACACAGAATTGTGATTATATGCTTTTTACTGTCTGCTTCTTTGATTTAAAACGGTGTTTTTGTCCTGTAGTGTAAGCGCTCCGAGCCTTTGAAAGTCTTATCCTGTTCTGGTATCTCTTGTTTTGACATTTACGTCCAAAAACAAACTGCAGTGATGAATTTTACATGTAGCTTGTTGGGGGGAGATTTATAGCCAACTCCTAAATACTACAGTTCTGTCGGGCTGCTAGACACACGGGTTGATTCAGGATATTTAATAGGCAGGAATAAGTATTACTTCTTTATTGCCTGCTTTTTTTTCTCTAGTAGCCTCAGTCTGACGAGGTAAGAAACATATAGCATTCATTTATGGAGTTCAGCCACCTCTGGATAATTTGTTTATTTTGAATTGCCCATTGTTACCAGAAACCCACCATCCATTTTCCTGGAGATGTGTCTGCTATTAGCTTTGACTTTTGTCAAGCTAGCTGAGGGAACACTTCTAGTTACAACGCTGTTAAAAAGCATTTGCCTTCTTATAGGTTTCTTCTTTTTTGCTCTTGATGTTATCTAACTAACACATTTTAACAGTTTTTCCAATGCTGATTTCAGTCATTTAAACCAACACAGCCCTAAACCAAATACCTGGTTGTTACCCACTTGGTAGCAAAAACGTAAATCCAGCATTTGGATGTCTGCTGTACGGGGTATTGCATGAGTTGTTGAAGAGTCCCTCTGACCTCCGTTTACCGAATGGGGGGGACGACTGTTTACCTGAAGAGAGCAAGATTTTTATGGGAGAATCAGAAATTTCATCTGATAAATAGTCAGAAAAAATACCAATACACACTGTACACTAGAAAAACATCGCGGTGCGCTGAAAGGTAAAATTTAAAGGTGTCGGTATTGTGTACCGGTGGTTACCGGCCCACTTAAAGCACAGCTATAGAAGACATTTCTTAACTCTACAGGTCTGAGTGTGGTTAGTTAGTGGGACTGAACTCTGCTTTCTGAGGAATGTGATTAATTACATTTAAACCATGATTTAACTAAGGAGGAGATTGCTTTTCTCACATAAGAACAGGTTGGTTTGCATAGATTTTTACCTAATGAATAAATTGAATCATCATTTCAAAATGACATTTTTTATGTGTTGATGACTCAGCAAGTTGAATTACAGCGATTAGTTCTGTAGCTGAAATAAGAATCACCCTTTTATTTAACCTTTTTAGCTCTGTTCAGCTGCAGCCCTCCGGTTTCCCCTCGCACTGTCATCCATCCACTGCGGCGAACCCCAGTTTAATTAATTACGTATATGCAAATGTGGGCTCGTAAGTGCCAGGATCTCCATTTTCATTTTCATGGCCTTTTCCCCTCTCTCCTTTGCATTTTTCCCTCATTTTTTCCATATCCTGTACCCCAACAGGATTTATTGTAAATTTAATTTGCATTAAGTTCCTAATTTGCTGACACTGTGAATTATTACTTCTTTTAAAAAAACTGGTATTCATTTTTGCTCTAACCATCCGTTTCCTAACTCTACATACTTAGAGCTTGGATGCATTTGAAGGAGAAAAGATGGGATGGTTTTTTTTATACCGAGTGTCTAATTGGAGCCGAAAAGGATGGCTTATTTAGAATCTGGAAAATGAACTGCTTGTTATCAGCCGGTTGGCTTAGGGATCAGGGAATTACAGTTTGTGTGTTCAAAGAGTTATGTGTGTAATGACGGAAGTCTATACCTTTGTGTGTGTGTGTGTGTGTGTGTGATTATATAACCAGAAAGTAGTCAAAAATGACTGGATCGAGCTTCTGTTTGTCTCTTCTTTAGTTGAAAGTGTTTCTGACCTAAATACAAATCCTCCCTGTCTGTTTGGATTGTATTCATTTAGAATTTGCATTTATTTCAAGACAAAAACCAGGGAAGAAACATCTATTAATCTATCCTGCTCCACTTGCCTTTCAGGGGTCATTCTTTGAGGCATTCTGAAGGAGTTTACACTCAAGCCAGCTTTTAATTATTCATTATGCATGGCTTACAGCATGATTGGTACAATAAATGACTCGCTTGTCATTCCAGATTTACGCGATGAATAAGTCAGGGTATGATTTTTAGACCTGCTTCCTTTCAGTCTGCTCTGTGATTGAAGCTGCAAATTCTGAATTTTCTCTCAAAGGTGATTTTTTTTTTTAGGGAAAAGGGCCTGCTTCTGTCTTCTGATAAATCTTAGAATTATTTGTGTGCAGAATCTAAAGCCGTGGCAAAGAATTGAGAAAGACAACAAGTCATCCTTTTGTCAGATATTTCTATTGTCTATTGACCTATATTTACAAGTATATCATAATTATCAAAGGCTTTTGTTGTTGGTTGAAGAATATTGATGTTGTTGATCATCAAACGCTCTTGGAGGATTTTGAGGAGTTCCTCTGGGAGTATGTTTCGGTACCATTCGTTATTCATGGCTGTGCTCAGAGGCTAAACTGAAAAGCACTCCTACACATGAATGGCCTAAGGATGCTTTATTGTAGGAAGGACACAGGACTGAGACTGTTGGGAACACCCACCTTTTCTTTCTCAGGACAGTCCATTTCTGGATTCTCCAAACATTCAAAGGAAATGAGTTCCCCCAGTCCTCAGTAGTCCAATCCCTGGACCTTTAACAGAATATCAGTCTGTCCACTGTGTGTTTTTTTTCCTTGGAGAGGAGTGACTTCTTTGGTGCCCTTCCTTGACACCAGACCTTTTTAAAAATATTTTTGCCCTGCGCAATCTCTAGTGGTTTCTCAATCCGAAACAAGTCTAGGAAATGGTCTTGATCAGGGTTCGAATTACACACAGGCTTCTGGGGCAGCTCCCTGTCTGACCTCCGTGAGAATGCTCTGTGGCAACCAATGGAGGGATCCCCCTTGATGTGTCAGTTGATGGCTTTCGGGGAAGCCCATCACTCTTTTAGGGGAGCCGGGCTCCCCTTAGCTCCCCTGTAATTTGAACCATGGTCTTAATGCTTATTGGTGCCCTAATTCTTTCTTCCATTGAATGTGATAAATAGGGTGGATAAAGATCACTTTCATGATAACCAGGGACTTTGCAATTAATTCCAATTAGTCTGATCTCGCTTCAGAATTTTTGAGTTCATGCAAACCACTTTTATAAAAACTGAAGCTGCAAACTATCAATGAGAAACTGCAGATATTATAACTCTTTTCTAAATCTTCTGCTCAACATCATGTGATCCTCACCTGTGAATATTCAATAAAGTCCCTTAAGAATCTTTTCCATCATTATGCATCACCAAGGACTACTTTGGCTTTCATTAAAACTCTAACGGAGATTCTCCCAAAGTGGTGACATTTAGATTTTTAAAATCTGTCACTCAAGTCCTTTATTTTAATGCATTAAACTTTTCTTTTATGTGATGGATTTAGTTGGCGGCATAAGGAGCTTTGATGTCTAAAAGCTTTCAGTGATCGGTGGGTGACACATTTTACCACACTGTGATCTCAAAAATTCACTTCTTTAATAGTCTGATTCATGTTTTTAAAGTGAAAATGTTGCTACTCACTTTGAATTATAGTTGTATGTTATTCAGTCTAAAAAATTCATTTGTAGCCACTGGTTGACTAATTTTATTTCATCAGACGGTTAATTAAACTGATGGTAGTGTAAAGCAATGTTTCCAAAAGTTGGGCTAAGACCCTTGAGTGGGTCATTAACAACAAAGTTATTGTTTCCCACTTTTCCCCCCACTGGTTGAAGGCGGAGTTACTACTGTCGTAAACAATCCTGCCACAAGCTTTACGATGTGGCCAGACATGGTTGTATTTTGCATGCTTTTATGAATGTATGATTATTGGCACTTCAGAATCGAAGAAAAAATGTAGGAGTTTGCTTGCTACTTATCAAGGGCTTTTGTTGTTGATTGAGAAATATTGATGTTGTTGATCATCAAACGCTCTTGGAGGATTTTGAGGAGTTCCTCTGGGAGGATGTTTCGGTACCATTCATTATTCATGGCTGTGCTCAGAGGCTAAAATGAAAAGCACCCCTACACATGAATGGCCTAAGGATGCTTTACTGTAGGAAGGACACAGGACTGAGACTATTGGGAACAAAAAAGTAAAATTGTTATACTTCTTGCACTTTTTATTGATGGTCAGTGAAATGATAAAGCTAACTGCTAGCCTTTATATGAGCTACCGACACAGTAAAGCTGTAAAGCAGGTAGATACCTCCCACTAGTGCCTACTAAAACCACCAAAGTTGTTTAGTGCAGTTTCTGGTCAGCAGAGTGCTAAAGAGTGCTGTCCAATGTGAAGCTGCTCAAGTTTCTGACTCAAGAACCACTGAAGCCAGTTTGAAATCAACAGCTTAAAGTGTTAAAAACCCTTTTATGTTGCTTTAAAACCACTGTCGGGAAATAATATTTTTTACCTGTTGTACCTTTAATTTTAGAACTTAGAATCCAGGGAATCAAATATATTAATCACTTTTCTTTCCAGGTTTATTGATACACATATGATTCTTGTACTCTTTATTGATCTGCATTTAACCATGATTTATGCATGTTTACATCAAGCTGTGAGTTCCAGCTGAAGCAAGAAGGTTTTAATCTCCTGTGGAGGTTTTGAGTTTCAGTCATAAAACTGTGCAAAGGGGGAGGTGAGAACACTCTGACCTAGGGACAGATAACAGCAGCAGGAGAAGATACAGACAAGGACCAGTTCCGAGCCTGGCACCAGGAGAATCTCAGTCTCCAGGGAAAATCAGATTTATGGCCTTGGGCTCCAATAGGCGGGTCCAGGAGAAAGAATATAATCAAGTGTCTTTACTGTGAAACTTCAGATTCGCCATTATACGAGGGGAGATGGACAGAATCTCCCCGAATGTACATCGGGTTACAATAAAAGATGATTGAGTGAAATAAAGAGTGTACGTTGATTGCAACGAGGCGGTCTTCATGGCTCGTGATTTCTTATTTGATCAGAAGATCTTAACGAACCGGGAGAGTGGGAAAAGGAGAGAAAAAGTCAAATGCTGCACCAGCTCGGGGAAAGAAGAAGAACCGGAACCAGGATCACAAGGGCCTGAGATGAGTGACATCAGACGAGCTGCAGAAAACCAGATTTGAGCTAAATACATCAGAGACAGAGTAACACCAATATTTTTTCCCACAACAANTATTATAACTCTTTTCTAAATCTTCTGCTCAACACCATGTGATTCTCACCTGTGAATATTCAATAAAGTCCCTTAAGATTTTTTTCCATCATTATGCATCACCAAGAACTACTTTGGCTTTCATTAAAACTCTAACGGAGATTCTCCCAAAGTGGTGACATTTAGATTTTTAAAATCTGTCACTCAAGTCCTTTATTTTAATGCATTAAACTTTTCTTTTATGTGATGGATTTAGTTGGCGGCATAAGGAGCTTTGATGTCTAAAAGCTTTCAGTGATCGGTGGGTGACACATTTTACCACACTGTGATCTCAAAAATTCACTTCTTTAATAGTCTGATTCATGTTTTTAAAGTGAAAATGTTGCTACTCACTTTGAATTATAGTTGTATATCTTTTGAGCGTTCATTCTGTGTTTTTTCTAAATACTGTCACTTTTTTTTTCTCTTTCTTTTTACACAAACAGGAGTTGTTTTTTTACCTTCTTATTTCGCTGACGTTTCGATCGCAGCTGCGATCATCCTCAGAGCTAACATCGCCGTCACTTCCTTCTTCGTTTATCTGCGGGCAGCAGAGGACGGTGTCGCCCTCTGCTGCCCGCGCCCTCCTTGCCGATGACACTGTCCCATGCGTGATCCAGTGTATAAACCCCTTCATCTCTGTTCATGGTTGCGTGTCCACGTCTCCTTATTTCAATCGCTTCCTTGATCCATCTTTTGTATTTTTGTTGTTCTGTGTTTATGATCCTTCATGGAGGATCTAGAACAAAAAGCCATAGCCACTACTCCCCCAAACTGCCAAATTAAATTATGGAAACGCTACGTAGATGACATACTAGAAATCATACCAAAAGGACAAACGGAGACACTAACAGAACATCTAAACAATATAGACGACACAAACAACATAAAATTTACATATGAGGAAGAAATAGAAGGCAGCATAACATTCATGGACATGAAAATAAGCAGACAAGAAGACGGAACCCTGAACATAAACACATACAGGAAACCAACACACACAGACCAATACTTATTATGGACATCAGAACACCCCACCATACATAAAATGTCAGTGATCAGAACGTTATACCATCGAGCAAACATCATAACAGAAGAACGAGACCAAAAACAAGAGGACAAACATATACAAAACGCATTAAAAACCTGCGGATACCCGACATGGGCAATAAACAAAGGTAAACAACAAATAACAACAGAAAGACAAGAACAACCGAAACAAAGAATAAAAAATCCAGAAAAACAAGAACCAAAACCAGTGATAACCCTTCCATACATCAAAGGCATAACAGAAAAAATAACAGCAACGATGAAAAAACATAACATTAACACACCAACAAAACCATACACAACGGTTAGAAAAAGACTAGTACACCCAAAAGACAAGATACCAACAGGAAATAAATGTGGAGTCATATACGAAATTCCATGCAAATTATGCAATAAAACATACATAGGAGAGACTGGACGCCAACTCAACACACGAACAATAGAACACAGAAAGGAGTGTGAGAAGGAGACGAGAAAAAGACACACAAGAGCAGCAAAACAGGAAGCAGAAAGTACAATAAAAAAATCAGCCGTAACAGATCACTGCACAAGAGAAAATCATATAATGGACTGGGACAAAACAAGGATCATAAACACAGAACAACAAAAATACAAAAGATGGATCAAGGAAGCGATTGAAATAAGGAGACGTGGACACGCAACCATGAACAGAGATGAAGG